>VZTR01005386.1:29242-68938 GCA_013400775.1 Chaetops frenatus | reverse complement strand
GGCCGGCTCTGCCCCGCCCCGCTGACGCGCCGTGTGTGTTGCAGGTGACGGTGGCGGACGGGGACGCCCCCGAGGAGGTAAGGAGCGGGCAGGGCAGGCGGGGCTGCCCCCGGCCCCGGCCTGCCCCTCACGCCCTTTTCTCTCTCTCTCTCTCGCTCGGTCTCTCTCTCTCTCTCTGTGTGTGTCTCTCTCCCCGCCCGCAGCCCAAGCGGCGATCGGCGCGGCTCTCCGCGGTAAGTGCCGAGCGGCGGGGCCCTGCCGGGATGAGCGAGGGACTGTGCCCGGGACGGGTTCCCGAGGGCTGGATCCTCGCCTGACTTGTTCTCTCTCCTCAGAAACCCGCGCCTGCCAAAGCAGAGCCGAAACCCAAGAAGTTACCTGCAAAGGTGAGAGTGAATTGGAAGTGGGGCGCCTGGGGGCAATCCCGCGTTGTGTCCTCAGTGCACCGTCCTGGAATGGTTTTATTCCTTGTGGGAACGCTCACTTGGCTGAAGTGTTGTTTTAATGTGCTTTTGCCAGTGTTGACAGGTACATTCCATTGCTGTGTGTGTAGATCCTTGTTAAGCTCCAGGCATTGCATGGGAGCGTGGGCACGGATCTGTGCGTGTTATGGTGTGGTTTGGTATTGGGTGGAACTACTTGACTGTCAAAGCAACTGAGCGTTAGGACATCAGGAGGGATTTCTTCACAGAAAGGCTTGTCAGGCATTGGAAAAGCTGCCCAGGGAGGTGGTGAAGTCACCATCCCTGGAGGTGTCCAAGGAAGGCCTGGATGTTGTTTGACTGCTCTGCTCTGGTTGACAGGGTGGTGCTTAGTTAAAGAGTGACTCGAGTATCTTGGAGGACTTTTCCAGACTAAATCATTGTGTGATTCTGTGCATAGGGTTGTATTTCGTCACTGTAACAAGAGGGATAAAATACACATGTGCATGTTTTAAAGCAGCATGCTAGGACAGAGAAAAAAATATGTATTAGCCACTTAAAAACCACATGAGTTTCTATTCATGTGGTGAATCTTTCAGGTGTGTGTGTGTGTGTGTGTGTGTTAAGAAAGTGGATTTGTGTAATGTTTGAATTTTTCAGCACAGCTTTCACAGTGCCAATAAGTGAGATGTAAAATTCTTTGTTTTTTGTGAGAATTAAAACTTGGCCTTGTGTCTGTTGGTTTGCTGCTGTTTGTGTTGTTAAGTGTTCTTTTGTCATCATAAGCTTTTCTGATGTATCAATTAAGAGCTTCGGGCTGACCTCATTGTAGCTTTTCAGTAACTGAAGGGAGTCAATAAGAAGGATGGAAAGGGACAATTTCAAAGGGATGGAGGAACAGCATAGGGGGACTGGCTTCAAACAGACAGAGGACAGGGTTAGATGGGATATTGGGCAGGAAGTGTTCCCTGGGAGGGTGGGCAGGCCCTGGCCCAGGGTGCCCAGATTTGCTGTGGCTGCCCCTGGATCCCTGGCAGTGCCCAAGGCCAGGCTGGACACTGGGGCTTGGAGCAGCCTGGGACAGTGGGAGCTGTTGAGGGTTGGATGAGATGATCTTTAAGGTCCCTCTCAACCCAAACTGTTCTGTGATTCTCTAATTTCAGATAAACTGATAATCTTCTTTGCAGACTTTCTGATGTTTTCATTGTATTAGTCCTGTTGAGCAGTTACTGATCAGGAATGCACCTTCATTCCAGTGGTTTGAGTATCAGTGTGTTCCCACACTCGGGGCTGTAAGCCTAAAGAATTTGGGGAAACTTTCCAATGCTATTGCAGTGGTACTTTTTTTTTTTTTTGGAGTGTCTGTGATGCATCTACACTTACTGCTGCTCATTGATGTTGACTGACATGTGATACTGATTTTCTGCTTATAACTACTTCAAGCTATTAATTAACATTCATAAATTTCTTTTTATTTGATCCATCGAAAAAAACTTTTTTGCATCAACTTTGTCACTTTCCAAAACTTTCCTCACAGTATTTTTTCCAATTGGGAGAAATTTGCTCATTATGGTGTTACTTGGTTGACTTTTTAAATAAATACTAATGAAGAAAAATATATTTTGGCGATCAGAGTACAGAAATCAGTGTGTTGCAATTATGTAATTCTGAAATAATTTATAGGTGGGTGATCAGGGGTTGTTGGTAGATCTTGGTTTTCTGTGCTTTTTGTTATCTTAAAGGTTTACCAGGAAGGTCATAACAATTCATTTACTGGAAATGTATTTCATTGTAGGATAAATCTGAGGACAAGAAAGCTCAGTCAAAGGGGAAGAAGGGACCTAAAGGAAAACAGACAGAGGAGACAAACCAAGAACAGACAAAGGACAACCTGCCTGCAGAAAATGGGGAAGCTAAAACTGAGGAGGTGAAGTTTGGAGGGCTGGGTTTGGGTTTTAACCTTTGCTGTTACTGAGAAGTTTTTTCTTGCTACAAAAGTTTTTTGACAAATGAAATATTCTTTTTCTTGTGCCTGGGAACAGTTTTCAGTGAGAACCCAGAGTTGATTTGACCAAAGTTGAGGTGACATTGATAGACACTGCTGGGAGAAGGGACAGGTTGGTGCAGGGACAAAGTACAACAATGAGTTGTTGTTGCTGGAGAAGTGACTGTGCCAGGTGAGTCCTCTCAACACCCCAGTGCCAGAGAGGCCCTGTGGCTGAACTTCTTGGAGTCACTGGTCAGGTCACTTACAGCATCCTCTACTCTGTGTGATTTTCCTGGAATGCAGACATAATTCAGTTAGAAATTTAGGACAAGATCTGCAAGGAAAAGTAGTGCCTTTTACCAGGACAAGTGGATGTAACACAAGTGGGGTAACAGTCCTGGGCTTGGTGTCAGATTTCTGTGACAGGGAATGTCCCACTCATTTTCAGGAGTTCAGTGGAATATTTTGGTTTTAGGTAGTTGATAGGGTTTGGTGGGCAAGGAGGGTACAGGATGGTACTTCTGTGAACAAGAGGATTTACTCTGGGGTAACAGTTTGTCATTTGCAAGCTTAGCATGTGAAAAAGTTGTGTTGTAACTACAAGTTCTTCAATTGACTCAATTTTAGGCATAATTACAGTCACACAATTTGGTCTTTTAACTTGTGCTTGGAATATTTCAGCAACGAAACCAAATTTGGTGGCGTTCTCATCTGGGGTCTCTTTAGTTCACTGGTGCAGAGATTATGTAAATTTACAAGGAACGGATGATGATTAGGTCACAACACCCAAAATTTCAGCTGTAATTTTATACCAAAGTCTAGAAGAGGCAGAATCTGTCATGTTGGATGTGACTGTTTCCTATGAATTAAAAAAGGGTTAAGATTGGAGAATACTTTAAGAGTGGCACTGAATTTTAAAGGCACGCAGTGTTACCTCATGTGTTTTCTAAACACCTCATATGTAATCGTAGCTGTGTAAAAGCTAAAGTTTCTCCTGTTATAAAGGCAGTAATTCCAATTAAAATTAAAATCCTTTGCAGTGTGTGTTTAGTAACGAATCAACATCCTGAAATCTGTCCTGATGGATCCAAGGAGCCTTTTTGTGACAGTTTGGTTTAGCAGGTCATTATCCAAGAGAAATCTGCAGGAACAAGTCAGGGTTATTTTGTCATTTTGTGCATTAAACCCACTCCAAACTAAGTCTGAGCCATTAAAAACTTCCTGCACTGAAGTGCTCTGTTTTTTTTCCTTTCCAGACCCCAGCACCTGATGCAGCTGCAGAGAAAGAAGTGAAGTCTGAGTGACACCTGCTCCCACATCTGTAACTGGTGGTCCTTAAATCTTTCTTCTTGTACAATTCAGAGGAATATTTTTATCAACTATTTTGTAAATGCAAGTTTTTTAGTAGTTCTAGAAAACACATTTTTAAAAAGGAGAGAATCCCAACTCAATCCATTTTTTTACATATTTAGATAAGTGTAAATGCTTTTTTTAAGTGGTAAAATCATGTACTGGTTTGTCTGTTTTCTATGAAACCAGAAATTAAAGGTGTGTTAATTAAGGAGAGGACTTTGAGGCCTTGATTAGACCTCATGTTCCACAGACTCCGAGGGACAGTTTTCTGTCCTATAAAATGAAGCATAACACAGATTAGACTTTGGAATTCATAATGATGTGTTGAGAATGTCTTTAACATTTTAGTTATTTATCTTTATCTATGGTTGTACCATCAGTAGAATTGCTTATCTAATAAAACTGCTCCCTAGTGGTGGATTTCTTGCTGAGTGATGTATATCAGTGACAAAGTTATTTTTGGTAGTTGCAGCATTATTTTTTTCCAACAACTTTGTAGCTGTGATGCAAAAGATTGGAAACTTTTATTTTATATCTTTAAATACTGTCTTAAGTAAAAGTTTCTGCTTGGCAGATGGAATTTGTTATGTCAATATTTGAGAACTTTACATCTAGTTTTAAAGGACAGGTTGTCTACAAAGATTGAGTGAAAAATATTTGAAATAGTGCTAGGAAAAAAAACCAATTAGTTTTTAGAGGAAAAAAAGCTCTGTGAATAACAACAGTTGTAAAATTGTTGATAGTGTTTGTGATCACCAAACAAAAGCCAAATAAATCTTGATTTTGAAAGGATGTTTCTGTAGCTCCTGTATTGACTGTGAACTCACAGTCTGAATGGTGTGGTTTGGATTTTTAACTGTGTCCTTCAGAGTGCTAAAAATGTACTTTTAAAGAGATGGGTGGCAGTTCAGGGAGTGGAGAATTGCAATCTTAATCTAAACTTGCAGTTTGAAAGCTGAGAGCTTTGTGCTGCTGCTGTTTGCTTTAAAACAAGTTAACAATTAGTAGGCATCAGATGCCAGCCAGACAACTGTCACCGTGTCCTGGGAGGAGCCAAGATCAAACACTAACGTTTGTTCTTTGTTTCTTTTTTTTCCCCTTGCCCCAAAACTTGTTTATGCACTTAAGTAACACCTGCAAGCCCAGTACCTGTTTCCTGTACATTTTCAGTGCCTTTTTCAAATTGTCCTAATTCTTTCTAAAAAAAACCCCTCACTTTAGTTTCACCTCTAACTTACCTTCATAATCAATGCTTCCATTTCAGGAAGAATTTTCTCATTTTTACCTCTTCAGTACTTCAGCAATGTTTACCTTTTCTATAGGAAGTCTCCCAACCTTAGACCACAGCCTGCTGTTGTTCCATTCCATCACAGGTCTATTCCTCACAGAGCACACCTGGCTTTGGATTCAAGATCCTGAGTATTTCAAAACTGGAAATTTATGCCACTTTTCTAACTCGCTTTCCCCAACATCCCCTTCCAGGTACCACGGTTGTTGGTTTCATTTAAAGTAACACAATGTAGCTCCATGGTAATATTTACTCTCTGGGTTTGGCAAGCTAAACCCACCAGTTAAATAACTAATAAACCTGCAGGTAAATCACCCAAAATAACCATTCCTCCCTGCTTTTACAAAATGCCTATTTTTCATGTGTTTTGGGTCACTGGTGCAGTGATCCTGTGGACTTTCTTGTGGATCTCCTTAACACCTATGATCCACTGCTTAATTTATTGTAACTTCTCCCTGATATTACTCTGCCCTGTGTGGTACCAGATGTATTTGCTCTTCAGCTTAGGACTGGAGTGAGAGCTGAGGCAGATGTGCATCCAGTGGAGCACAATCTGCTTTAAAATAGAACAGGAAGAGAACAAAACTTGTTTCTAGGATACTCTGTCTTGTCTTTGTATACTGCTAGTAGATGTTTGGGTTAAGGGAACAATACATATATATAATACCTTACTTCAAGGTTCTAAAATGCATTTCAAGGTAACCACAGGTGGGGAATGCAATAGGGAAAGAAGAGCTTGGATTTAAAACATAAGTACAGTCACTGCTGTTTCTATCAGAGTTCATGCTGGTCATGGCTGAGAAACAACTGTGAGAAAGAAAAACAGAATGGTTTGGGTTGGAGGGGACCTGAAAGCCCATCCCATCCCACCCCTGCCATGGGCAGGGACAGCTCCCACTGTCCCAGGCTGCTCCAAGCCCCAATGGCCAACCTGGCCTTGGGCACTGCCAGGGATCCAGGGGCAGCCACAGCAAATCTGGGCACCCTGGGCCAGGGCCTCCCCACCCTCCCAGGGAACAATTCCTTCCCAAAATCCCATCCAGCCCTGCCCTCTGGCAGTTTGCAGCCATTCCCTGTGTCCTGTCCCTGAATCCCTTGGGAATTGTCTCTCTCCAGCTTTCCTGGGGCTCCTTCAGGCCCTGCAAGGCCACCCTGAGCTCAGCCCAAAGCTTCTCCTCTCCAGGCTGAACAATGGCAGCTGTGCCAGCCTTTCCTCCCAGCAGAGCTGCTCCAGCCCTCTGCTCATCCTGCTGCCTCCTCTGGACTCTCTCCAGGAGGTCAATGTCCTGGCTCCCAAAACCCTGTCTCTAGGTGGCACAGGGACAGGCGCAGAGCTTTGTTTAGATCAGTGATGCCAGGGAAGCAGAACTGCCACAGTAGTGTGGGAAATGCCCCTCCTCCAGCTGGTGTTTGGGGCAGCCAAGGTGCCCCCCAGCATCCCCCATGGAGCTCTGCTGTCACAGCAAGACTGTCCCCAACCTCCAACAGGGACACTGATGCTCCCATCTCTCTGCTAGCATGAGGCACACTGGGCACCATGTGCACTTTGAATCACATTATCACACAATCATTTTGTTTGGGAAACACCTACGGAGATCATCGAGTCCAGCCTTTGACTGATCACCACCTTGTCAACGACCAGAGCATGTCCAGTCGTTCCTTGAACTCCTCCAGGAATGGGGACTCCAACACCTCCCTGGGCAGCACATTCCAATGTTTAATCATCCTTCCAGCGAAAAAATTCTCCCGATGTCCAACCTGACCCTCCCCTGGCCCAGCCTGAGGCCGTTTCTTCTCAACCCGTCCCTGTTCCCTGGGAGCAGAGCCCGACTCTCGCTGGCTGCCCGCTCCTGGCAGGGAGTTGTGCAGAGCCACAAGGTCCCCCCTGAGCCTCCTTTTCTCCAGGCTGAGCCCCCTGCCCAGCTCCTTCAGCCGCTCCTGGGGCTCCAGCCCCTTCCCCAGCTCCGTTCCCGGCTCTGGATAAGCTGCAACCCCCTCAATATCCTCCTCGCAGCGAGGGACCCAGAACTCGACACGGCACTCGAGGCCTTATCCTGGCGGCAAACGGCGTCCGCTCCATCACCGCATCGCCCCCTGGAACCGGCTCTCGGTGCCTCGCCGCGGGTCCCGGAAGGGCTGTCCCGGGCTAGGAGAGCCGAGGCGACGGCTGCAGCACCGCGGTTCCCGAGGGCGATCGCAGCAGACCCGCGGCCGCCGCCTCTCCCCCGCCGCCCTCAGCAGCGCCGCCGCCTCACCGCGCTCAGCCCCGCCCCCGGTGCGCGTCACCGCCGCCTTCCCCGCGCGATCCTTCCGCGCCTCCGCCTCCCCTTCTCCTCATCGGCCGCCTTCCCCGCCATCCCCACCGCCTCCCGCTCCGCCGCCCTCCGCGTATATTCCCCGCGGCCACACGCCTTCACCGCTGTTCTCCCGGGGCGCCCGGAGCGCCCGGTACCGCGGGCACTATTTTCCGCCGCCCCCCCGCGGGCGCTCCCGGCGGAGGTGTCGGCGGCGGCGCCGTGGCGGGTGGTGCGGCTGCGATGGCGGCGGCGCCGAGGCTGCGCTGAGGGGGGAGAGGGAGGGAGGGAGCGCTGAGGGGAGCGGGGGGGCGGCCGTGAGGGGAGGGAAGGAGGGAGGGGAGGCGCTGACAGCGCCGTGCCGAGCCGGGCCCGCCGCCCTCAGCCCGCCATGGCCGAGCCTGCGGCCTCTTCCAGCTCCGGCGCGTCGCTGCCGCTCATTGAATCAGGTAACACCGCGGGCCGGGGTGAGGAGGTGCCGCCGGTGCCGCCATCTTCCTGCCCCCCCCTCAGGATGGGTCACGGCCGACCCCCGGCTCATCTCCCGTGTCTCTCGCCGTGTCTCTTACAGAGCTTTACTTCCTCATCGCCCGGTTCCTGAGCACCGGGCCCTGCAGGAGAGCGCTGAAGGTGAGTCCGGGACTCACCGGGGCGCGGGGACCCCGCGCTGCCTGCAGAGGGTCGGGGGGAGGTGGGAGCAGCCGCGCCCCCCACTCTGAAGAAGCCAAATCGTGGCTTGTCCCTGACTCTGTGTTTTTTTCGCTTCTCTCTGCAGGTGCTGGTGCAGGAGCTGGAGCAGCACCAGGTCTGTGTGGGCTCTGATGAAATCTTGCTGTAGTCAAAAGTTTCCTTTACAAGTCATTCAAGTTTCTGCCGCTGTCTCAACTTTTCCCCCCTCAACACACATTGTTTTGGATGTGGTCTGTAATCCCTCCTTTCCCCTTTAACCGCTCACTTTTTGTTTTTGTTTTTCCTTTATTTAGTTGCTTCCTAAAAGGTTGGATTGGCAAGGAAATGAGCATTATAGAAGTTACGAAGAATTGGTGAGACTCTTCTCTTTTAAAAAAACCCCTTTTATTTACGGTGATAACATTGATGTTAGCCCCTGTACCTTTAAGAGTAGGCCCAAAGCTTCACCTTCCATTTCCATTCTGGCTCTGAACACTGGAGTTACTTTAGAAAAGGCTTTTAATTTCTTTACATCAGACTAACAAAAACACAAGCGGTGGTTTAAATTGAGGATATTGTTTACATAGCAGAGGTGGAGCTTGGCGTTGTGCAGTGGTACATGCCACTGCCTACATACAGGCAGGAGCCAATCTACAGCGAGGTTTCATTTCGGAGTTTCAGGGGCCAGGTTGTGAGGCACGTTGTGATTTGTCGGTATTTATTTTCTGGTTGGTTTCTTTCAGCCCCCTCCAACAGATTAGGAAATGAAATCGCTGTTCAGAAACCGAGGGTTGGCAGTTCTGGTGGCTGTGAATGTGCTCATATCGCTGGCTCTTCGCTGGTCATGCCTTTGTTTCTAACGTGCTGGAAAGATGGGATGATCTCTCCACAAAATGTACTTTCTGCCCTTCCGCGGCTGGTGTGGTGTGTTCTGAATTTATTTACACAAGGCAGAGCTGTGTTTTGGGGCTTAATTTGCTGCTTCTTAAATGGCAAAGAGTTTGAATCCCGCGAAGTGATGGCCTGGTGGTGCCTGCCCTGCCCAGTGTGGTTTTTATCCTGTTTCATTGTAGTTGATAGTGTTTCTCTTAAAGAGGTGTTTATCATTGCTATTTCCCACCTAAGTTTCAGGCATTCCAGGTTAATTGAGTGATAGGTGCAGTGAACTCCCTCTTGTGAAGCACTTAAAGATCTCAGGATCATATTTGCATAGAGAAGGAATGAAATGTTGTTTAAAACATTTTCTTAATTACGTATTGCTTCAAATAATAAGTTTGATTCAATTTCCTCTACTTGTCATTGTGGTCAGTTGAGCAAGGAGGGTTTTAGATTAGTTTTTTTAAGTCACTAAGAAGCCTGGCCTTGCTAAACAGGAATATTTTCAAGCTCTGATTTGAATTTAGGCAAGATGAAAGTAGGATTAAGCTTAAAAAGAATTGTTGGGAGTTTTTTTGTTGGTTCATTGTTGGTTTTTTTTTTACTCTATTTCTTCTGGCAAAAAGCAGGGTGTTGGGAGACACCAGATACGGATTCTCCTGATTTCAGGGCTGGTTTTAGCTGTGATTATTCTGCATATACGACTGTCAGATTAATTCTTTAACATGTGCTCTTCTACCTCTTTTGCCTGCACAATTTAAAGGAAATCTCTGCACAGGGCAGTACTTTTTCAGAAAATTTAAACTAATCTTCTCCAGGTTTTCGTTTGTGCTTTTTGAGGGACTCTGGGAACCTCTTTGTCCCACTGGTCTCACTCTGGATTTGCAGAGACCACAGGACAAATGCAATCATGTGGTGTAATTAGTTCTATTCCACTTTGCTCAGCATGGAATTGCAAATCTTTAAAATAACTGTTCCTTCCAGAATCTGAGCAAAACTACTTTAAAAAGAAAGGAATTCCAAGGCTTTGTATGCAAGGGCTGCATTTGGAAAATACACTTAATTGTTAATGGCATGCAAACAAAAAGGGTTTTAATGTTTGGCAGAAAGCACGCTGACCTTTCTGTCCTGAATGTTGTGGCTGGTACTGCTCTATACCAATTCAAGAGTCAAAACTGATAAAGAAATGATATCAAACTGCATTCTGTAATCTTTGGGCTACAAGATATGTTTCTTATAATCAACCTTAAGCATCTGATGGGCTGATTTGCTTGGATAGATTTGCCTTTGGGGTAATGGGAACTATTTTATTGATGTTATCACCTGCCACCCTACCAGGAATACAACCTGTGCCCCACAAGCTTTATACCTGGATTTTATTATTAAAAACAACTGCAAGGCTGTGACTTAAATTGTATCTTCTGAATGCTCAGTGTGCATTTGGGCAAGGTTTTGGCAGTGTGTGGTATTTTTATTCCCACTGTTGTGATGAGGAGATCGGCCCTGTCAGGACACTTTGCTCATCTGAGCTCAGTCATTTGGCCCAGGGAACAGCATCAGCAGCACGAGCTCGTTCTGCCTGTGTTCTCAGCCACCTGGGCAGGAGGCCACATACCTGAGCTGGTGTGGCCCTGTGCCTCTCCTGGATGGATTGGCTGGGAATTCTCTGGCTGCTGCAGGAGCAGTGTGGCTGCTGGGGCTGACTGGTTTGTTCACAGCCAGGTCACAGTGGAGGAAGCGTGGGGCTCCTGATCCCAGCTGCTTCAGACCTCCCCAGCAGCTTCAGTTTATGATTCTGATGGTTTATTCTACTCAAGGCTGTTTAAACTCTTACTTTGTGTTTTTAACTTCTGCATTATTGTGGTTGTCTTTATAAGAATAGGGATTTTTTTAGATTGAACCTCCAGAGAGAAAGGAGGGGGGGAAATAATCAAAACCTGCACATATCTGTTCTTGTCTGAGACATCTGAGTGTGTGTGGGGGTGTATTTTTTTTAGGTTGCTTGATGCAGAGAGTGTGGGATCATTCCTCAATGTAGGGATGACTGGTTTGATCTTTTGGTTTAAGGAAGTAGGGCAGACTTAGGCTCTGTAGTACTGGTTCTTCAAGGAAACTGTTTCCAGAGAGATTGTACTCAAACCTGCTGGTTTGCAGTTCACTGAACAAGTCCAAGTAGTAGCTGCATAAATTCTTATGCTTGATAGCAGCCACATTTTCTGTGATTTTGAGTCAGGAAAGTTTGATTTTGATTTCTTATTTTTAGTACAAATAATCCAGTGAATTGGGCAAACACACTCAGTGTAGGGTGCCACAGGGGTGATTCCTGCAAACTTCCAGTAATAAAATACTGATGTGCAGTGAGTAACTTTACTCCAGTTATTTTCACTACAGCTCTCCCTAGCTTGCAGAGTACCCACTGAATTTACTAGATCAGAGTTTAACAGAATTTATTTTTCTCTGCAAGTTGAACTTGAAAAAAAAATATATAATATGCCTGTGAATAGTGATGCTTTTAGATTCATCTGTTCTGGATGTAACATCCTTACTTTTAAACTTTAAATTTCTGTCAGGTGCTGTCCAACAAACATGTGGCTCCAGATCATTTATTACAAATTTGCAAACGTATTGGCCCTATCCTGGATAAGGAGATCCCACCCAGCATTTCCAGAGTCAATTCCTTACTTGGGGCAGGGAGACAGTCCTTGCTACGGACAGCAAAAGGTATGACCTGTTCTTTATTTGAAATGGATGTGATAAATTTTCGTGTGTGCAGAGTTAAGATTTGGGAATAGTGTAAGAAAGGCAACACTGATGCTTTGCAAGTGACCTCTTGGAATTCCAGAATGGTTTGGGTTGGAAGGGACCTTAAAGCTCATCCCATTCCATCCCCTGCCATGGGCAGGGACAGCTCCCACTGTCCCGGGCTGCTCCAAGCCCCAATGTCCAACCTGGCCTTGGACAGGGATCCAGGGGCAGCCACAGCTTCTCTGAGCACCCTGTGCCAGGGCCTGCCCACCCTCCCAGGGAACAATTCCTTCCTAACATCCCACCTAAACCTGTCTTCCTTCAGCTTGAGGCAATTCCCCCTTGTCCTTTCACTCCAAGCCTTTGTAAAAAGTTCCTCTCCAACTTTCTTGTAAATTCCTTTTAGTTGCTGAAAGGGTCTTGAGATCATCTCATTAAATAACTTCATACTAATATCTGCTTATTACATTTCTGAATAAACATTCATGAAAATGTTAAAAACCAGTTGGAATTTTAGTTTTGTGTTGTGTGAACTGCAGGACTACCATCACTGAGGAGTAATTTCAAAGTTTGATGGTTGGTTGTGTTGGTTTTTCTTCCTTCTGTGACTACACAAAATGTCTCTGTCTCTGCACTGTCTGTGAGATGTTTTGGGGCAATTGGTGCCTGGTTTTTTGGTGGGTTCAGTCCTGCGTTTGAGACCAACTCTAGAAGGGCTCTTTGCTGTATTTTGCAACTTCGGCTCTCTTGGCATTTTTAACAAGTGCTTGTGATGAACTACAGACATTTGTTTTTACAGATTGCAGGAACACTGTTTGGAAGGGCTCTGCATTTGCTGCTCTCCATCGAGGCAGACCCCCTGAAATGCCTGTGAACTATGGCACCCCACCAAATCTTGGTAAGCTCCTCTCGCCTCTCCCCACTGCTGCTGAGCACATCTAAAATACAGAAATCTTTTTACACACAGAAGAAAATTGCAGATACCACAAGACCTGACTTTATGAAATCTGAAAGTAATTTCTAGTAGCTTTTTAATATTAATGACAGTCGAATAAACCAGTTTTTAGAACAGACATGTTTGAAACATGATGTGATTTCTCTGTGTTGTAGTGGAGGTGCATCGAGCAAAGCAATTAACTGGATATGCCAAGTTCAGCACTTCATTCCCAGGAAGTATGTACCAGCATGTCAAGATGCACAGGAGAATCCTTGGCCATCTCTCTTCTGTATATTGTGTTGCATTTGACAGGACTGGACACAGAATATTTACTGTAAGTTGATAAATATATCCAGCTCTGAATACAATTTTAGATGATAGAAGGAAAACAGCTTGGAAATGAGTGTTGAGCTAAAACTTCTGCAGATAAATATCAATGCTGTTAAAATGCATCTCCCTTGCTGTGCTGAAGTGGAACAATTTGTTGTAATTAAAGGTCAGAAGCATGTCAGAAGTTGTCCTTAATGAATATTTCTCTCCAGGGCTCAGATGACTGTCTGGTGAAGATCTGGTCCACTCACAATGGCAGATTATTTGCCACTTTACGAGGCCATTCAGCAGAGATTTCTGACATGGCTGTGAACTATGAGAACACCATGATTGCAGCTGGGAGCTGTGACAAGATGATCCGAGTGTGGTGCCTGAGGACTTGTGCACCAGTTGCTGTCCTCCACGGGCACACAGGGTCCATTACCTCACTGCAGGTATGGGGCTTTTGAAGTGGTCCTATGTGTGAAAAACTGAAATTGTTTCTCTCTGGCTGCCTGTGGGAGAAGTGAAATCTCAATGTGTAAATATTCGTGTCAAAACTAAGTACAATCACAGGATAAACCTGCTTAAAAACAAGTAAATTCCTTGCTTCTCTGGAATTCCTGAGTATTTAACTGAAGATAATGACAGGAATTCTTCTTCACTTAAAGATCACTACCTATAATATTTGAGTTGTTGGAACAAAAGGGAATTTCTGGGAAATACCATGTCCTCCTGCTGTCTCTTACTGTTTGTTGGATGAGTTCCCGATCCACTGTGTGATTCCTACAACTTCTGGGATGTGGGTATTTGTTTTAATCTCAAAAATAGGAGCTATTTCAGAAGTAAAAAGGTGCAACGTGTATTTAAACTTGCAGATGGTTTGATACGAGATGTGCTCTTGGTGATCCTTTGGATACAGTCTGGTTTTGGCTTTTAATTCCTTAATTAACATAGAAATTAGCAGCTCATTATCCAGGTTTGGGGTGTTTTCCAGTGAGACCAACAGCTTGTGTTGAGTGGTGAAGAGTGGCTTGTGAGGCTCAGGACAAAAAACCCATTTTCTATTTTTCTCAAAAATGCTGCCTCTGAGAGTAATTTTCATACCTGCACTTTCTGTGACATTCATTGCATTTTTTAGTTTGGTCTTTTTTTAATATCAAAATATTTGTGCTGCTTCCTTTATTGCAGTATGTGGATTTTTTAATTTAAGCTTTCTTAATAATCCTGTAATTGTAATATGTACAGTTTATGACTTTCCAGTGTTGGTAATTGATGGGCAGTTTAAACAACTTGTGTCTGTGAAGTTTTCTGAAGGGTAGCTCTGTGCATAGCAATAAATCCCTGTCTTAAAGGATTATTTTTGAGGAATTCCTCAGTGATACTGAGTTACACATGCAACCATCTCATATCTCATGCTCTGCTTAATTATGGATTTTTGAAGTACACCTGTCTAGTCAAACTTCCCCTTTTCTCAGTCTGCTGTGCTCATTTTTTCATTCATTGACAGGATTTTCAGTGGATGATTGTGGTCAGTGAATACATCAAACCCAAACCAGTGAAAGAATTGGTTTTTTTAATGCAGTAATTGAAACAGAGACCACAAACTTACCTTAAAGTAGGGGGGATATTATTTCGCAAACACTAAAAATGACAATTACCAACAACTGCTCCAGCAATCTGAGGTGAAAAATCCAAAGTAAATCAAGGTTTTATATCAACTTTTTGAGAAGTTCATGGACAGTTCTTAAATGTCTGTTTCTGTGTCTGATTTTGTTTTCTGCTCTGTAGTTCAGTCCCATGGTGAAGGGCTCCCTGCGATACATGGTCTCGACTGGTGCAGATGGAACTGTTTGCTTTTGGCAATGGGATACAGATTCCATGAAATTCAAGTATGTGAATGGTTTCCTGATGAACTTTTATGCCATTCTAGGCTTGAGTGAAATAAGTCAGGTGCTTTTCACTCCTGTGGGTTTTTGTGGTTATAAAAATGCTGTGCAAATAATGCAATCCATAATTATTTTAAAGCACCACCACCACCACCTCTCTCCTTTACAGATTATTGTTGTTCCATTGACTTGTGAGATTAGTTGGGAAATACATTCGTTTCTTTCTTCACTAAAAATACAAATGTAGGACAGCAGGAGTGGCTGGGAACATAAATATTTTGCAAAGTATAATAAAGCTTGTTGTTTGTATTGATTCTCCAACTGTCATGTAGTTTTAGGATAATTGTTACTAAACTTGCATGCAGTATATGTATATTCAGGATAGTTTTAAATGTTCAATATGTGAATATTCTTTGTACCAAAAAAATTAACTATTACCAGAAAGAAGAGCTCTAGGATGATCTGAGTGTGTCTGGTGTTGTGCCACATCATGGTAGTTGGTATAAAATGATCCATGTTTGAAGAAACATCCCTTTATGTTTTGAAATGTTGCTGAAAAGCTGAGTTTTGGGTGGTGTAGCCTATTGCAAACATCTTTTCTTTTTAAGCACCAAGCCAGTGAAGTTCACAGAGAAACCCAGACCAGGGGTTCAGATGCTTTGTTCTTCCTTCAGTGTGGGTAAGTCAGGTGGAGTTCAGCCTTGTGGTTTCTTCTTTCCTCTCTTGTAATACTGGGGTTGTGACAGCTTTAAAATGAACAAAACCTGCAGCTGTGAGTAAATAATTGCCCAGATGTTTATTGTTAGCTGTGACATAATTATATCATGGGACTTCCCTTAGCTAACACTGAAAGACTGTTGAAGACATTGTGATTTCACAGAAATAAAAGTCACCTGATGTGTTTCTTTTTTATCTGTCTTTACTGGATTTTATTTTTGTTTAATCCCCTGGTGCAATGTCAAGGATTGCCAAATGTGTTTTCCAAGATCCCACAGTCACCAGCAGTGGAAGTGGTTCCTGCCAGCAGGAGCTCCTGATCCAGGGCCAGGGATGGTCTTAAGGATCCAGAAATGTATCTCTAATGTGCTTCACTCCTGGCTTGTAGTTTTCATTCACTCAGTTCATGTGAATTTCAGAAATAAAAAGCAAATCAAAGTGTAGCTTTGTTAACATTGCCAGTAGCCCTGGCTTGTGCTGGGAGAGGGTTTGGGGCTTTTTTTTTTTTTTTTTTTTTTTTTGTTGGGTTTTTTTTTTTGTTGTTTTNNNNTTTTTTTGTTGTTGTTGTTTTTTGTTTGTTTGGTTTGTTTTTTTGTTTTTGTTTTTGACATCACTTTGAGGCAGGTCTTGGAATTTCTGCCACCACAGCTAAATACTGGTGTGCTTACACTGGTGTACTTCACTTTACTGGTTCACTCACATTCAGCCCAATTTTGATGCAGTTCATTTGCACAGATGAGGCAGAGGTTACAGTGAGAGTCACCTACATAATTCTGATCTTCCAGAGCCATGTTCCCCACCATTGAAGGCTTCTCTGTGCAATTTAATGTTAAAAGTTCCAGTATTGCCCTAATTATGTATTTTAAAATCTTTGTAATACTAATTTATTTTTATTGCAGCTGAGAACACTTTCTGAGGCAAGAAAGGGATTTCCTTCCACAAATGTGTGTCAGTGGAAGAGCATTAAAAATGTGCCATTCTTCAAATAGTTGTGGGGCTTTTTTTATTTAAACCAGGCCTCTGAGAAGTGGTGGTGACCTGTTTTAATTTCTTCCACAGCAGGTTAATTATTGCTTGATTTTTACAGGTGGTATGTTTTTAGCAACTGGCAGCACTGACCATGTCATCAGGATGTATTTTTTTGGCTCTGAAACACCTGAGAAAATAGCTGAATTGGAAAGTCATGCTGTAAGTAATTAGTTAATTAGTCATTTGAAGCAGTGTTGAAGTCACAAGGTGATTTTATGAGTGGGTTTTAAGCAATGCTCTTAATTAATTTTGTTTGCCTTAATATGTCTACTACAAAATCTTGACTTTATTTCTGTTGCATTGATAAGGCTTGATCAATACATAATTTTTATGTAGAGGAGACTTTTCCACTCTAAGACAAATTGTGGTATCTACTTTTCCTGCAGCTTTCATCATGATAGAAATGAATAATTGTTTATTTTTTTAAAGGAAAGTGTAAGTAGGAGTAGGAACAACAGCTTCCTCACCACTGTAGTTAACTCATGATACTGGAAATATATTTAATTATGATTCAGTTGTCAACCAGGTCATTTAATCTGTTAATCCTTCATGTTGAATTCAAGCAGTTTTTAAAAGATGCATTTTAAATGCATAAATGGTTAGTGAGTTCTGGGAAGTGTTTGGACTTGATTTATGTTGTATAATTTCTAAGAGTTTAAAATACAACATTCCATTTTTTCATTATTTTGTATTTTCACTATTACATTTTATTAAACTCAGAATTGTCACAAAAACATATTCCCTGGTTAAAAAAAAAAAATTAATAAACTCCATTTTTTCCTACAGGACAAAGTTGACAGCATTCAGTTTTCTAATGGTGGGGACAGGTATGTTGAAAGGTGCTGAAATATGGACAAAAAATTACATTATTTTGGAACTAAGAATCTGTTACTGGAAGTTTCCAGTAAGAAAAATCTGCTTATTTAGAACTCAGAAGGGAAATTCAGACTGATCCAGGAGCATAATTAAGCTTCAGCTGTTCCAGCTTTCTGTTGATCTGTGTTAGATGATATTTTTGGCCTGCCTGGGATTTATTTACCTGGAGGAATGTTACCACTTTTTAATATACCAGATAAGTTTGTGGCTTCATAAACCTCCTTTTGCTCCTCCTTTCCTTGAATTTTCAGTAAGTTTTGTATAGGAAGTAGGAAAAATCCAGTGAAAATGGTTAAAAATAAATTATAACCTTCTCATCTGATTTGTTCTTGCCTCTACTTCAGTATCTGAAACTCTGCAATTACTTAAAATCCTTCATTAAAATACTGTACTGAGGAGGAGTAGAGGATGAATTTGTGAATTGAGTTAAACTCTGGAACCTGCTTCTCTGTTCTTCATGTTTTGACAACTTTATTCAGTTTTCTAGTTCAGAAAACTTCCCTGCTTTTCTGAAAAGAAAGTTAACAGAAAGAATTCTCTTGAGCACAAATTGAAGATTTCACTTCTATCAGTCTTCCACTGCAACATTTGTGTTGTGGTGGTGTGTAACTCTCTAAATACACTTTCAAGCAAAATTTCTTGGAGATAAATGAATAAATTTTTAATATTTGTTCAGGTTCATAAGTGGCAGCAGAGATGGGACAGCTCGGATCTGGCGTTTCGAGCAAGCAGAATGGAGGAGCATTTTGTTGGACATGTCTGATCGACTGCTGGGGTAAGTGAAGTGTTCATTTCTTGGTTTCTTTTGTGTAAACTCAGAAAGATTGAAAAACTCAATTACTCAAATGAAAGCAAACCTTAGCAACATTCTGGTCAAGTTCTGTGGTCTTGGGAGGGGGTGAAATGAGTGTTCTGGTATTATATAATTGCTGAGATTGAGTCTGTGCCTTCATAAATTCAGAAGTGTTCATAAAGCTTTCAAATGTACTCTGTACTAAATTAATTTTATTGCCTCTTTTTAGGGAAAAAAAGTGAACAGAAAGTGCAATCTGCCTTCTCTATCTGGGTTTTAGTGTGACACCTGGTGTGTCATGGGAGAAATATTTTTAGATCAGTAAAAACAAAGTAGGTGGTGACCTATTTGCAGGAGAGGTTGTGACATGGAATAGGTGGCTTTCCTCAAGGACTGATCTTGCTGACTATTCCCATTTTCTACATTTAAAAAAGTGAATTAATGAAATGCTGGTGACACCCAGTCTGAACAATGTCATTAGAGATGAAAATCAGGATATTACATGGTGCTTGGTAAACCTTGAAGGGGGAATGAGTTACAGGAGTACAGAAGCTCAGCCACTTTCCATAGACACTGAACAGGAATTAATTTGTAGGTGGTTAAATGAGGTTTTAATTAAATGATTTGTAGATGATTAAATTAAAAGTCAAACCTTGAGTACACAACTTGATTGGAGGGTGATTTCAGGCTCTTCCTGTGATGAAAAGACCATGGAAAAAGCCATGAAAAAACCTGATTTTACAAGGAAAGGGGGAGTTATTAATAATATTTGTGATTTGACTGTGGCTGTGTAGTTGAGAGTCTTTGTAAGAGAGGCCTCTGCTTGAAGTGGAATAAAGACAATCCCATGTGAAGGTGTTTCAAGGAAAATTTGCTCCTTCACTTGACTAAAAGGTTGAGGGGCAGTGTTACAGTATCCTATAAATGTATTTTGGGGAGAGAATAAGGAAATAGACTGAGCTTAAAATATTATCTTTACTGTATTTATGTTGGGACTCAGAAAAAAATGCTTAGCTAATGTAGAGATTGGCTTCAGGATTGGAAAAGCTGACTGTAAAAAGTCCAAAGTTTTAAAGGATTTATATTGGGACTTCTGTTGTAAAGGAGCCAAGATTCCATGAAAAAGGAAAGCCTTTTTGCCTTGCATCTCAAATGGGAAAGAGATTATCAAGTCCTTTAAAATTTAAAAATCCAGATTTGCTGTAAAAAAGTGATTTTGTGGACAAAAAAAGAAAAAAATTTCAACCCAAATTTAATTTTTCACTTGCTTTCTGTTGTCTGATTATTAACACAGGAAAACCAGTTATTTTTCTGTATTTTGATATTGAAATGGATTAATTAAAAAAATATAAATACTTATAAAATACATGTCTGACTCGTTTGTCTTTTTTAAAATAGTGACACTTGTGCAGAAGAAGACAAATTCATGAAGCCTAAAGTAACCATGATAGCTTGGAACCAAAATGACAACTATGTTGTTACGGCTGTGAATAATCATCTGCTCAAAGTTTGGAATTCCAGTACAGGGCAGTTGCTCCATGACTTAGTGGTATGGAATTTTCCTTGCTTTTTGAAGGTTTTCCTGGAATTGTAATGACATGTGCATGTTGAATTCATAATTAGAGCTCATTAGTCTTGAAAGCTCTGTATGGATGGTACAGCAAATGTTGAGTTCCTTGTAATTCTTTTAACCAAAATTTGCTGGACTTTACCCATAAATAAAAGGAACAAATAAATGTGGATTAAATAGAAGTTTTTGGGCTGTAACTTGCACATTGAATAATTCACCATCCTTTGCCAAAAGCTTCGTATTTCTACAGCTCTTGCTTGAATCTAGAAAATTATTACCTTTGGAGTGCTCAGGTCTTTGTGGCTGCTTGGGGTTTAATTTTGCAGAGAGGGCAGCACAGGCTCTGGGCTCTGCTGTGAATATTCTGCTGATGGGGATTTTCCTTGTCTGCTGCACATGATGTGCAATTTTCAATTGCAGGGCCATGCAGATGAAGTGTTTGTCTTGGAGACCCATCCCTTTGATTCCAGGATAATGCTGTCTGCAGGTCATGATGGCAACATCTTCATATGGGACATCACCAAAGGCACAAAAACAAAGCATTATTTTAACATGGTAAGACTGCTTTAAGCACAATTTGTTCTCAGCACACAGCACTGTGTTCACTACCAGCTTAAGGAATTGCCACCAACACTCACACCCCTGCACCTTTAGGAAGAAAAAAACCAAATAATCAAACAGAAAAACCCTAAACCAGCAAAATTTATGGGTTTTTTTTATCTTAGAATTTCCTGATTATTGCAGCTTTTCCACTCTTTGTTACTGAAGATCATCATGCACTTCATTCATATTAATTGTTTTCCTCAGCTGAGGTGAGGTCAGCCATCTGAAAGGCTCTGTTTTAAACCATTACTTCAGGACACTTGTGGACAGATACTTGTGTTTTCCGCTGTTTTAAAAATTATAACCTTATTATCCATTGGCACACTGCTTAAGGGCTCCATTTCACAGCTCATCGTTAACACTTTAAATTAGGGTATTTTCTCTCAGACTTAGGTTCTGATCTGATGTTCATATAAATTTATCCTTTTTTTCCCTGGTCAGTCAACAGCAAAGAGTTGGGTTTTTTTATTATTTTTAAGTTCTGTAATTCTCTTGGTTTTTCTAGAAAGTTGTTTAACAAAACCAATCTATATTAGCTCCAGTTTACTTCAAACAGTGTGCTGACAGCTAAAAAGCCTCAGAAAACCACATTTATTTCTTTATTTTATTCACTGAATAGTAACTTTTCATAGTCTCTAGTGCCTCTTTTAAAATTGGCTCAGCACTTAAATTCACATGTCAAGGAGAAAATAAATACACTGAAGTAACACAATTATTTGTGCCTTAGCTGGAGGTATTTAGAGAGATGCATGATGGCTTTTGAGAGAGTAATTAATTTTTGATGCTTATGGTTTGCTCTGAAGAAAATGGTCAAATAATCCTAAAATTTTTTTCCCTTCAATCCAGATTGAAGGCCAGGGACATGGTGCTGTTTTTGACTGTAAATTTTCACCAGATGGGCAGCATTTTGCTTGTACAGATTCCCATGGACATCTATTGATATTTGGCTTTGGCTGTAGCAGGCCTTATGAAAAGGTAAGTTCAGCTTTTTATCAGACCTCTGTATCAAGTTTCTAACTGAAGTTACATTATTGCATTAATGAATTTGAAAGTTCATTTATAAAGAATAACTTGTGTGGTTACAGGATCTAAATATAATGGATTCCTTGATGTCTGTAAATTGTCTTGCTTGTATGATCCTGGCACAGCAGAAAAAAAAGTCTTCACATTCCCATGGGAGTAGCTCCCAAGAATGTTCTGAAATATATTTTCATCTTGGAGACAGCTAAGTCATGTTAATTGTTCAGCCTCAAAAATGCTTCTGTTTCTAATTTTTGCTGGTTTATCTTGCAGTTCTTTAGACCTTTCCTCACTCAAGCCCAAATTCAATGCAATTGATTAAATTGAGCAAATTATTCATCCAATGCTGTGGATTTTGAAATACTAGAAAAGTGTGCTCAAGATAAACGTTTTGCTTTTTTTAAATTTATCAGCCTGCTTCCTTTTTATTTTAATAAATACACATTTCTTCTTTTCTTCTCTTCCCCTCCATTTTATCAGGTTGCAATGGTAGTTCCATGTGTGTCATTTTAAAGAATTATTTTTTTTCCTTGCTCTACATTCTTAGCTGAAATTGAAACTTGTTCTCCTCATCTTTCCTATCACTGCTGGAAGCAAACATTCTGACTGTGATCTAATACTTATGTAACCATTTTCCTTTGGCCTCAGCATGGACTCAGCAGACTTCAGTTGTAGAAAAAAAAACTTCAGGTGGATATTGATTAAGAAAGAAATCATTATTAAGAAAACTTTTTTGAGAGCTGATGTTGAGCTTTAGCCAAAGATTTCCTTGCAGGGAAACTTAGGGGCCACTCACGAGATGGACTTGGTGATCCTTGTGGGTTCCTTTCAACTCTGAATATCTGTCATCCTGATAATTGTAGGGGAAAAAACTAGAATGAGAGAGAAATATTTTTAAGTGTAAAGCAGTGATTTTGCTTCAAGTTACCTCAGCTTTCTGTTTCCTGGAAGAATTCTGTTGCCTCCCAAAGCACTATCAAAAGTTGCAGTACCACAGCACCCATCCAGGTTAACTGAAGTTACACATAATCCTTCTGATTGGGAACTTGCCCTTACTTTTACCATTAAGGAGATTTTAGAGACTTTAGGGCTTGTTGTTTGTTCTTTAGCATATTCTTTTTTTTGTTTGTTTAATTGCTGACATAAAAATATAATTTCTTTTTAGATTCCTGATCAGATGTTCTTCCACACTGACTATCGGCCGCTGATCCGAGACTCCAACAACTACGTGCTGGATGAGCAGACTCAGCAGGCCCCTCACCTCATGCCCCCTCCCTTCTTAGTGGATGTGGATGGAAACCCTCATCCAACAAAATATCAAAGATTGGTGCCTGGAAGAGAGAATTGTGCAGATGAACATTTGATTCCTCAGCTTGGATATGTAGCAACAAGTAAGAATATCACTAAAGCTCTACGTTCAGAAATAGGTTATGCATGAGTTCTTAAGGGGACATGAGCAAGTTGAAAATACCTTTTTTTTCATTTGATATTTTGTATTTATGTCCAGTAAAGATGCTGGAAGGTCTCATAGTGAATACAGTTAAGAGAAGCAAAAAAAAAAAATCAGCTGTTCAAATGAGTGTTGCAGTTCTTTTCTGCAGGCAGTGATGTTCACGAGCTGTTTGACGGTATGTTCTATAAATATCTCAAGTGTAATAAATAATTGGAATAACTTCATTCATTTGATCTGTTTGCAAGGTGATGGAGAAGTTGTTGAGCAGGTGATTGGCCAGCAGACAGTTGACCAGGATGAGCCAGGCTTGGAGCCCAGCATTCTGGATGGGATGATCAGGCAGCTACAGCTGGAACAGGATCAGAGAACTGGAGCTGATCATGAATCTGCTCCAAGTGGCCCCCAAAATGGGGAGGGAACACCCAGGAGAGGTTAGGACTGCTCATAAATTCTTCAGTAATTGTTCTGTCTCAATTTTTATTGTGTTGTGTGAAATACTGAAACAGATTTTAACTTCAGTGTAGTTTTGGGGACTAAGATTCCTTCAACATTGTGATACCTGGTTATTTTTATTCATTAAAACACTGCCACTCCTATGATAAAATTGCAAAGCCTTTCATTTGAAAAGGAAAAGAGCATTAATAACATGCAAAATAGATAAAATAGAATTTTTTGCAAATATTTGCCAATATAGGTTATTTTTGCATTCCTTACTTTTTGCAAAGTAAGTATTATGCCATTATTCACTCTGCTTTCCCCTGTCCCTTCTTTACAGATTTGAACAAGACACTTTCCTGAGCTGTGTCATGGCAGTTGTAATTACATCATTATATCATATAGATGGAAA
The DNA here is from genome assembly GCA_013400775.1 of Chaetops frenatus. Classification (NCBI taxonomy): domain Eukaryota; kingdom Metazoa; phylum Chordata; class Aves; order Passeriformes; family Picathartidae; genus Chaetops; species Chaetops frenatus. The sequence continues at coordinate 45,261 of VZTR01005386.1, read as the reverse complement.
AAAAAAATTTATTATACATTTCTATATGTAATTATATGATCTCAGCTCTAGGAAAAGTGCTTTTTAGAGCCTCACTGGCCTCAGAGCTGTCTGAAATAGTTCAGAGTAACCCTTCTGTCACACCACAATTCCTGTCACTGTGAGGTGTTTCGGAAACCACTGGATCAGGCACTCAGTGCTCTGGTCTGGTTGACAAGGTGGTCATTGGTCAAATGCTTGATCTTGGAGGTCTTTTCCAGCCTAAATGACTCTGTGATTCTGTGAAAAAAGTTGCAGAATCACCCATTTCAAAAAAGTCTGTGTAATCTCACTACGAACAAGACAGATAATCCCCTGAAGGCTACAAGTCACATACTTAGAGATAAAAACACACCAATTACTCCTTTTCATTATCTTGTAGCGAGAAGCAACGAGCTCCCAGTTCTCTGCAGCGTGGCAAAAACGTTTTTGTTTGTGTGTTGCAGCTTTCAGAAGGCCGAGTTTGGACATCCAGTCCCCTCCCAACATCGGGCTGCGGCGCAGCGGGCAGGTGGAGGGCGTGCGGCAGATGCACCAGAACGCCCCGCGCAGCCAGATGGCCACCGAGAGGGACCTGCAGGCCTGGAGGCGCAGGGTGGTGGTGCCAGAGATCCCCCCCAGCTTGCTCAGGTCTGTCAGCAGCCTGCTCTGCTCTCCCCAGTGCTCCCTGCAGCTTGCTTTGCCTAAGTGGAGTGCTGTTGTACCAAAGGTGGTACAATGGTTCAGCGTTGTGGGCAAATGGACTTAAAAACTTGTGATTGTAAGTTCTGTTCAATGAGAAGGAAGGGAAGTTGTCCCAGTTGAATGATTCTTGCCTATTTCAGTGTTTTAAATCATCTTCAGGGCCAGCTAGGTCAACTAGATTCTTGCTTTTGATGCCTTTTCAGTTTGACCTGAATCAGAGGCCAGACAAAGTGAGAGGAATAAAGCAGGGATTTCTTGCAAGGCCTTCCAAGGCCCCACCCTGGCAATGGCAGAGCCCGGCTGCAGCCCTGCCAGGATGGGCCTCAAGATGGACACAGAAAAGGGGCTTTGGGCATGGGGTTTCACACTTTTATAAGTTATGCTCCATTTGCATCTTGAGGTGAACTGTCCAATTAATGACTTGGAATGATGAATTTCCATCCTCCTTGCTTGGCCTCCTCTTTTTTACATTGTTTGTGCTTTTGGGCCTGAGGTTGGGAAGTATTTTCCTTGAATCTTGAGCTGGAGAGAATTGTTGTGTCTGACTGCCCTGGGAAGAGAACTCAGTAACACTGAATATGAAGCTGAGAGCTGCACCCTAAAGCAGAACAGAAAAAAAACCCTAAAACTTAAGGCATTGCTTTCTCCAAAACAGAAGATTCAGCTTAAATCCATTTCCATGAAACAGTTGAGTGAGGTTGTGCTCTCTGTGATTGGAGGTGATGAATTATAACTACTTGAAACGCTAAACCAGTTGCTTTCAAAAGTGCTGTGAGTATTCATCTGTGAAAAAGATAGCTAAACATTTCTTTTTAAAGGCATAACCATAGGTGCTACCACATCTCTGAGGTTTTAAGAAGCATTCCCAGTGTTGGAAGATAGGGTGGTTGCAAAGTGAAAAATGTGAATTAAAAATGAGGTTGAAAACATGGATTATATTTTGAAGTTTGAGTTGAAGACTTTCTTAGCATCCATATTTTTTACCTTACCTGGAAATGATACGGTGGTTTAGAGTTATTTGAGCAACAATTACACTTGAAATTAAAAATGGAATGGAATTAAGTGTTAGGAATTTTGAGAGATCCTTAAAGAGAGCAGCATTGTCAAAACAGGTGTAGAATTAGATTTGTATGGCTTTCTTGTAGGAAACAGGAGGAATATCGGATTGCAAAAGGGGAAGAAGAGAGAGATCTTTATGCAACAGAGAAGAAAAAATCATTTGAGTCACTGGAAAAGGTATGTGGCAGCTTCTGGGAAAGTGAGCATTCTGTACCCAAGGACAAGTGGTGGTGTAGAAATTAAAAGCAGAAGTTTCTGGTATGGTCTTCAAGGACCCTGATGATTCAGCTCCCAATTATTGCAGGGCAAGGTTTGATTTATTTTTATGGATATCTAGAATTTTTTTCTGCTTTCAGTCTTGCCAGCTTCTATCTAAGTTATTTGGGGGAGCAATTTTTTAAAGGCAGAATTGTTTTCAGGCCATTCTGGTTTGGCTGCAGTTACAGTTACTGCAGGCCCTGCTAAAGCACTGAGGAGCAAGTGGGAGCATTCAAGGTCCTAAATTTGAGATTTACAGGATATATTGCTGTTCCTTGTCATTTACTTTAGATTACAATGTGTTTTGTATGGGGAAACTTCTTCAGACTTCCTTCCTTTCAAATGCTGTTTTCATTACCTGTTTTCTGAGAGAGATGGGCAGGAAGGAAACATTGGTTATTGTGCTGTTTTTATAAGGTTGTTGCTTGATCTGCTGTGTCTTATAGTACGAAATAATTTGAAATGAAAGTTCTACTGCATGATCCCCTTTACTGGGGGGGGGGAGTTGAGGGATTGAAACAAAATTAGCTTTAAGGTCCCTTCCAACCCAAACCATTCTCTGATTCTATGATTGCACGTTGTAAGCATTTAATGTCTTGATTCTGTCAATACATTTATCAGGTCATGTGAGTGGAGCTGTCACAATAGTTAATAAAGAGCAATTTCTTAGAACAATCAATACATTTGGAACAGCAAATTTAAAACTATTGGCTTACATGAAAATGATTTCTTGTGAAAGGGACTTTTAACATAATAATGCTTTTTCAGTTTTTACATTCAGCAGTCCTTTTAGCCACCCTTTCTTTCTCATAATAGTTTGCCACATAAATGTTTTCATTTGACTCCTGTTTTTTGCCTTCTTTATTAATCAGAGTGACTCTGAGTCTTCATTAATCCAATCAAAGCGTCGACTGCACAGACGGAAATATTCCAACTACAGAACACGGAATAACATTGAACAGCTGGAGTCTTCTGAGGAGGAGAGGGACAACTGCTTTGGCTTGATAGAGCATGTGAGTTCTCTTCTGAGATTAGGTTTTGAGCCTGAGTTGCTCAATAAATGAAGTTTCATGTAGATGTGCCTTTGCTCTGTTAAACAAGCAAACAAAAACCCCCCACTCCTTTTTCCAGGAAGTGTTTCTGTAAGCATCATCACTGTTAGCACTTCTCAAACCTGCTATGTTGCTTTGATAAAGGCAGTATTTCCTGTCAGTTTATAAATGGCTGAAGTGGTTTTGCTGAGAATCTTCTAAACCAAATCCATAGCCCAAGGCAAAAATCTGATAGACAATTGGTTGGCTTTAGGTGACCTTTGGATTTTAGATGTGTTCAATGTTTTTCTATGGAAATTTTGAAGGTTCTTGCTAATGTGATTCTTCCACAGGGTCAGTTTCTCTACGTTTGGGTGACACAGGACTCTGTGGGTAGCAGGAGCTTTTTGGGTTGTGTCTGATGTATTATCAGACTGTAAATGGGTAATGGGACTGCTTGGACTGCCCTTGCCTTGCCCACAAGGAAATAGTTTTAAACTGGGAAACGGGGAAATGGAAGGAGCAGAGAAGCTCAGACTTGTTGGAACGGTCCCTTTATTAAGGAAGAACAGTGAACGAAAGGGAGCATGTTCAGGACATCAGGAAATCTTGGGAGTAAGATGAAGAATGGTATCCCTTGGAAAATTGACACTCCATTCCTTGCCTCTTAATAAAGAATTTCATTGTGGCTAAAACCAGTCATTTAAATTGAATGGAAAGCTCAGTGAATATTGTCCATCCACACAGAGTTTCAGTGAGAGGACTGTTAGCTTTATTACTCTGAAAATGACAGTCAGTTGGACTAACTCAAACACTTGAAGCTACAATTAAGATCTCACAGGGTTTTCTATTATTTTTTATTCTTTTGCTTGACAAAATACAACTTGACACAGGAGCCATGCATCATACTGACTCAGTTATGAAAAACACATTTAAAACATTATATTAATGCAAATAAGTTGATGAGCAACAATCAGGAAATTAGTTATATCATAATGTATTTTGGTGTATTTCTGCTGTTTAGTGCTGAATTTAAATACATGCATGAGTACTCCAATTAGTACTTGGTCAGTTAATTGATAATAAAATGAAGGGGGAAAAAACCCTCATTTGATTCTAATTGGCATAACTAATGAAAAAAAAAATCATAACAGTGACAGAACATACCCATGTTGTGTGTGGAGGGGAGATTGTTTTTCTTGATCTGTTCCTTTTGTAATGTAAATTCTTCCCTGTCAGATTTTATTATGTACTTTACAGGACTTGAATACTTTAATTTCCATTTTAACAACTTCTTACCAAGCTTCTTCTAAACTCGATAATATGGACAACATGTTTCTAAGTTTCAGACCCTTAAAACATGGGTTTGGCTTAAATGTGTATTTTCAAATTTAGGAAGCTGAAGAAAGTGAGGGCTCTGGTTCGTCTGATGAAGAGGAAGAGTGGAGAAGTGACAAGAAAAGCAACAGCAATAGTTCTAGGTACAGTGAAAAAACTCATCCCATAATGAGTTTTACTTGAATTTTGATAAATTAAAAGTTGTATGAAAGCTCTGTTGTGCTTCAGATGTGGTCATATGATAAAAATAATAATCATATAAATGATAACCATATAAGGTGTAATTCATGTACTTTACTGACACATTTTATTGTTATTTGCTGTTCCATTTCACCAAAACATTCCTGTCTTTAATGTAACTCCAACTCCTTCTGCTTTCTTTGCCAGATGGCACAGGGAGGTTAGAGTCTGGAATATTTCTAGAGTGTGCTTTGCTCTGGTTTTGGAGGGGTGAAAGATTTCATTGGGGAAATTTTTTTCGTAGTTTCATTTTGGGAATTTTTCAGTGGTTTTTTTTTTTTTTTTCTCTTAAAATTTTTGAGGGATCTGGAGTTTTGAAAGTTTCTAGTTTTATGTAGAACTGTTACAGATGAGTTTTAAATCACTTAATTGTGCCTATTTTAGACATTCTTTCAGATTTCTGTAGTGCTAGAAATAAAAAATACTTAGAGAGAAAGCCGATGTGTAGCTGAGATTTGTATAACTCTAAAGAATTTAGGCAGTGTTTGCCTTTGTGTCCTTAGGGAGGGCTCCTAATTAGTCCAGAATTCCATTGCACAACTTTCTTGAATTAAAATTACTGATTTTAGAATTCACCAGATTTTAGTTGTTTAAACAAATGTGCTTTGAATCACTGGATTCTCCCTAAAATTCCTGCTGACCTTCAAGTGAAGCAATGGTTACAACAGAGCAAAGTGATTTTTGAAGTTATTCTCGACACCACTTGCTGTCTGCTAGTGTTTTGCTGTGAGAGTTGAGTACTGTGAAGCAGTGACCCTTGGTTGTGTTGGTGTTTTCCCTGCCCTCTGGACAGCGATTCCTCGAGCAGATATTCCGACTGGATCGCCGATGCCGGGATCAACCTGCAGCCCCCGGTGCGCACCTCGCGCAGGAAAGCGCTCAGGTACTGCAGCACCTCCGAGGACGAGGTGTCAGCTGAGAAATCCTCTCCTCCCAAGAGAAGAAGGAGGAAAAGGAGGAAAAAACCCAAACCAAAAAAGCAGGAGGAGGTACAGGTTTCATTTCTTCTACGCAATTTTTGGTTAATTTCTCTCTTAGGTTTTAGGTCTCTTCATTAGAAACTGGTAAAGTAATTGTTACTGCCATTAGACAGGGATCTGGCTGTCACCACACACAGGGTACATGGAATTGGTTGGAGATCATTCCCACTGCTGATTTGTAGGGAAGAATCTGCATCCCAAGTGAAGGCACTTACATTTCCCACATAAAAAGGGTTCTCAGGGTTGATGGTGTCAAGGGGGAAATGTGTTTATTAAATACCAGTACAGAGTATCAGACTTCCCCAAGGGCATGGAGAGATAGGACAAGGGGAGAAGGCTTTAAACTGAAGGAGGGCAGGGTTAGATGAGATTAGGGAGGAATTCTTGTCTCTAAGGGTGGTGAGGCACAGGGACATGTTGTCCACAGAGGTTGTGGTTGCCCCATCCTTGGAAGTGTCCAAGGCCAGGTTGGATGGGGCTTGGAGCAGCCTGGGATAGTGGAAAGTGTCCCTGCTCATGGCAGGGGGTAGAACTGGATGATCTTTAAGGGCTCTTCAAACCCAAACCATTCTGTGACTATAACTTTGTTAAACTGTCTGGTTTTGAACCTGTTTTAATGCTTAGGGGACACAGTCACTGCATTGATGGTACCAATTTGTACTTGGGTTGAATTTCTAGTTTTTTTATAAGTTACAATAATTAGTCTGTTTTAAGCTACTGAATTTTTACAATTAATTTAAATAATTACCTTAAGTTACAATAGCTACTGTTAGTTGTTTTTTCCTCATAAAGGAGCAAACAAGTTCTTTTTTTAAGCCTGGGGTAATTTTGATACATTTGGTATGTTTTTCTCTCCATCCATTCACTTTCTTTTACGTAGAATCAAATAGTTTCTTGCAGCTTGATCAGTTTTTAATTGGGTACTGAGACTGTCATCTAAATTATAAAACTTCCTGCTAAGACCTGCATAATAATGACTTGCTCACTCAAATCTCCAGATAGGAAAAGAACATTTAGTATTAGAATTACAAATACAATTACAGCTGAAGTAAAGCCTTGGAGGAATTTTGCTGATACTGTTTGGAAATGCTGTAGATTAGTCCTTTATAAGTTAAGCTGTTGTCTGCCAAATCAAAACAGAATGATTTGTTTTGAACTCGTGTCCATTATATCTGATTTTGTGAAGGCTGATGCTGCAGCACAACCTTTGAACTTGGAGCTGTCCTATGAGTGCCACCCTCCAGTTTGGATCACGGACACGGCTCTCCGAAGGTCCCCATTTGTCCCTCAGATGGGGGACGAGGTAGGAACGTGGATTAAAATCTTTCAGTGCTTGTGGTTGTTATAATTGCTAAATACAGGAAAACATTGACTGTTTGGGGCTTGCTGGGATGTTTTTTAGGTGATATATTTCCGACAAGGGCACGAAGCTTACATTGAAGCAGTGAGAAGAAATAATATTTATGAATTGAATCCACACAAGGAGCCTTGGAGAAAAGTGGTGCTTAGGGTAGGTCTGAAGGTTCAGTGGGTTTATTACTGAGGCTGTGACTAAAGAGTTTTATTATTCTGTTTGCAAAACATGGATTTGTGAGGTTACCAGTGCTTCCTTATGGAAACAATAAGGGAAGTTGTCTTCAATTACCAGATTGTCTTCAGAGTTTTCTGTGAGAAACCAAATTAAATCGTGTGTTAAAATCCTAAGGCTGACAGACTGTCCTCCCTTGAAATCTCAAATCTAATTTCAATATTTTGCATGTGGATACAGTTGGTTAATTCATGTTAAACTAACAGTTCTGTACATCCCTGAGATAAAACAGCTGAAGCTGTTTGTTCTTACCTGTAGGATCAGGAATTGGTAAAAATTGTTGGCATTAGATACGAAGTTGGTCCTCCCACGTTGTGTTGCCTCAAGCTTGCCTTTATAGATCACGCCACTGGGAAACACACAGACAAATCATTTTCCATCAGGTATGTGCAGTTTTAGTTTCCTGAAAAGTATTTAAAAATATACTTCTCTTTAATCTTCTTCCTAAAGCCCTGAGGCATGTGTGAATGATGATTTTTTTTTATCCAGATACCACGACATGCCAGATGTTATTGACTTCCTTATCTTACGGCAGTTCTACGATGAAGCCCGGCAGAGGAACTGGCAGGCCTGTAAGTGTTTGCTGAGTGTTGGACTGAACATTTTGGAAATCCCAAACATGTGCTTGGCTAATTGCTGCATGTGCTGTTTGTAGGGTCAGAGGGTTCTCTGGTAGGCAAGAATCACAAATTTGAACTTGGAGGAATTGCAGTAAATGAAAATACAGTGGCCAAAATACGTATCCAGACTGTTCTGTTCCCTTTTTTATTTTAAAGTTAAATAACAACTTACATGTCAACAGGCTCAGAACTTTAATTATGGAGAGAAATCAAGCAGTACCTTTATCAAAAGTTTTTCTGATTGCCTGTGGCAGGCACAGAGTTGAATACTTCTCTCAGCAGAATATCTGTGTTTGCTGCAGCTGACAGGTTCCGCTCCATTATTGACGATGCCTGGTGGTTTGGGACAGTGCTGGGTCAGGAACCTTATCAGCCTCAGTATCCAGACAGTCACTTCCAGTGTTACAGTGTCAAGTGAGTACAAAAAGATTTTATTTCCAGTGTTGTTATTGTGTCCTTGCTCTCACACAACTGCCTCATTGTTAGGAGAATATATAAATTGTTCACTTAAATTGTTTTCCTCCTAGTATTGTCACTTGTTAATGGTTTTAAGTTGCTGCTGTAGCACAGTGTGAATATATAATAACTTGTGCAACTTGTTAATGAGCAGTAATGTGGTAAAAGCAGTTTTTTGGCCTCTTCACACTTCCTGTACTGGCTAATGCTGGGTCTCTTCCACAAAGCAAGCAATGCAGTTTTCTGGGAACATTAATTATTGGTCTGCACTGATAGTTGGTTTGGGGATGTTGAATCTCCTCTGTGGCTGCTGACAGCAAGGTCCTTATGCCTCAGGTCCTCACATTTCTCTCTTTCACATTGTGCACTTTTTTTCATATCAACAAAGAGTCCTTCACACAAAGGAGAGGAATGGTGAACAAAGAAATCTCTGACTTTAGTGTTCAGACTCAGGGTATTGACCTTGTCCTGCCCTGTCCAGGCTGTCTGGAATGGAATCACAGAATGGTTTGGGTTGAAAGGGACATTAAAGATCATCTCATTCTACCCCCTGCCATGGGCAGGGACACCTCCCACTGTCCCAGGTTACTCAGAGCTCCAAACAACCTGGCCTTGGACACTTCCAGGGATGAGGTAGCCACAACTTCTTTGGGCAACTCATGTCAGGGCCTTACCCCCCTCAGAGTCAAGAATTCCTTCCTTGTATCTAATCTAACCCTTCCCTCCTACAGCTTAAAGCCATTCCCCCTTGTCCTTCACTCCATACCCTTGTGAAGTTTCCTCTCCAGCCTCCTTTAGGCACTGAAAGGATAATTCTGGGATTTTGCTTGGTTTGGTTGCCTCCAGCAAGGGAGGACTGTAAGGAGAATAAACAGTGAATATTTAATATTCCTATTTCTTTCATGCCCAGAGATAGTTCCCATGTCTTTTATGGTACATTTAATAGTCACAGTTTCACTGTTGTAGGACTTTTTAATTTGTTTTTCACTCAGAGGCTTTTGAAGCTGTTGCTCACCACAAAGGAGGGCAATTTTATAGCTGATAGAGAATCCAGTGAGACTGCCAAGATTGTGTTATATTTTGATTCCTTGTCTCATCTACTTGTCTTCTCTCTCAATGATTTTCCTTGGTGGGAAGGTGGAAGTGACTCCCAGATTGAAGTTCTTGCCTGTTACCTTCCCTCCCATATTCCATTTATTCCATGTGTTTTGCTGTGTACCGCAGTTGTTCCTTAGGAGCAAGTTCATGTGGGCTTTGTTTTTTCTCTTGGCCATTTCCAAATTAAGTTTCCAGTTAGGAACAAAAGCCTGCTGCCAGTTTCCTGGGCTCCTTTCTTCTGGAAGACCTGAAGTTTATTTCAATATATTAATGCACCAGCCTTTAACAGAAAATCTAGAACTGCTTTGAAGTGAGCAGGGGAGGAATGCTGTGCTCCTTAGGATCCCTTTCCAAAAGGACTTTATTCTACCTGGCCTCACAAACAGCATTTCTAGAGCAGAATCCTAAGATATGTGTATGAAAATATCTGGCGTGTTTGGCAGCTGTATTTAGGTTTTGTGACCTGACTGAGTCTCTTGCTCTTTTTGTCACACCTCAGTTTATCACTGTTGCTGTTGTATGGAAAATAAATAACTTGAAGATAATTTTCTTTTTTTTGTTATTTTATTGGCCAGACAGTAATAGGTGTTTGTGTAGAAGCAGCTTGATTTATTGTAAAGTTGCATTACCTGGATGAATGGAACTTAAGCAGAGCTAAGTGGGGCTTAAGCTGTACTAAACTCTTGATAAAGTCTTACATGCAAAGTTATGAATTAGTTTATCCATTTGTGAATATCAACAGCTTGTGAAGTGTTGTACAAAAACTGGGGAGGAGAAGTGAACAGACCAACCTTTAGAACTCTGTTAGTTCATAAAAATCAAACAGGCTGAATGATCCAAGTTTTCCTAAGTCATTGGGAAATCCAAAACAATGGAGAGCTGCTCCTGCCAGAGCAGGGGTTTAGTTATAAAATACTCTGAGCATGATTTCAGTTTCCACTTGGTTTGAAATAAATACACAGGAGGCATTAGACCAAATATCTGAGTTTATTAAGGCATCAGAAGTAGACCCGGGAATTTGGAGAACTCTTGACAGGAAACTGCTGGCAGAGCTCTGGAGGGAAATGGGTGAACTGCAGGCTGATCTGTTTGTTTCTGGTATGTGCTTGTAATAAAAAATAAAACTGGGAGCATAAGGGTTAACCCAGCTGTAGGGAAGATCCAGCACTGCATCTTTACAAGGTAATTCTGCCTCTCTGGACCAGTGAGGTGTGAAGCTGATCCAGTCAGATGTTTCTTACCTTGGAAATAGCAAAATTCATTGGTATTTTGTGTGTTTTTAAAAACATGTAAAAATCTGCCCAAATGTGGTGGGATTTGGAGAGATCTCAGAATGATGTTCACACCTAATAGTTCAATATCAGAGTGAATATCCAGATCTGTCAATAACACTTGTGTTGCTTTTGCTTTGTCCTGGGCCTTAATTAACTTCAGTTTCTTCATTTTGTGTTTATTCTTTTCTTTGTCTTAATGCCCTCTGCCTCATAAATTGAAACACTAACATCTGAAATCCCTCACTTACTGTTCTCCCTTAATCTGTGGACTTGCACAACTCATGTGGTGATCCAAAAAAAAAAAATCAGTGTTTTTCCTCAAATCCTCCCCTTGATGTTATCTCACTTTTCCAAATGTGCAGTTTATTTTTCTTCTGAATTTTCTTGATACAAGCTCTGTAAAATTGATTTATGTATTGAGTAATTTGCATACAACTAAAATCAGGAGCACAATTTCAATCTGAAGGTCATTATGAAGATTGCTTCCTTTTTGCTGATTGCAAACCAATGCTTTTGTTTATATACATGTCTATAAAGTGCATTTTGCCAATACCTACAAATAGCTGTAGTTGAAATGTGCTTATAGCTGAGATTTAAATATGCTTGGAAGGAACACTTCTGAGTCAAGATAAATTATTGTTTTATTTTTTTACTTGGTGAATCAGATGGGACAATGGGGAAATTGAAAAGCTGAGCCCGTGGGACATGGAACCAGTCCCTGATAATGGTAGGTAGAAACCTTTTAATAAAACAGCTGAATGTGCTTTTCCCTCTTCCCAGTTCCTTTGTTTCATGCAGGTAGTGGACTTGAGGTGATTCCTGTCTGAAAGACAGTCTTGATTCAGATTTAGGGAAATAATTTGAATATACCTATATTTCTTCTTTTTGCCTCTTCCAGAGCAGTTTTGAAAAAAATACTTTACATGTGTAGCTCGGGCTTACAGAACAAAACCTGCAACTTCCAAATGTCAAGTTTCAAAAAGCATCTCAAGTTTTCAAACTATGAATTCGTTGTTGTACACTATGATACAAGGGGGTGCAAGAAGAATGTGTATAAAATAATGCCCAGTCAGCAAATCCTTACTGCATGTCGTTTAAAACCAACAATTTATAAAGTTTGCTGGTCAAATCCAGATTATCTGTAAATTAAAAAGTGGCATTTGTGGTTTGTCTAATCAATTCACTTGATAAGACAAACAGTTTGTCACTACCAGCTGGGAGGGGGGAGGAAAGTTTGGAAGATACTGAGAGAGCAGTTACTGTATAAGCTGTCAAAAAGATAATAAACTTAATTCAAAACTGCAGAAAACCAGAATTTTAAAAATTTCGCTGTTTCTATCCATTTTGTGTAATTTTTTTTTCCCCACAACCTTAGCATTAAACTCTACTTCAAAGCAAGGATTTTTTTGTCAGCTATATATACAATTATTTAATAAGTGTGAGTGCTCAACAGTTTCTCTTGTTCTCCCTTCTTCCCCAATGTGCTCTCCTCAGTTGATCAGCCTGAAGAATTAGGAGCCAGTGTCTCTGTGACTTTGGAAGAGGTGGAGAAGCTCCTGTACAAGCCCCAGGAGGGGGAGTGGGGGATGAAATCCCGTGATGAGGCCTGTGAACGGATTATCCGTGGGATCGATCAGCTCATGACTCTTGGTGAGTGTGAGCTGAGCTTCAGGTGCTTTTCTCCTGGTGTTACATTGATAAACAGAGCCTGGAATATCCATGACATCCTTTAAAAATTCCCTGGGATCAAGTACTTTAATAAGCAAATGTTTCTCTGTGCAGTTCTTTGTGTTTGTACTGAGATCTTTATTTATAACACCCACCTCACTTGTCATAGACCTACAGGCCTTGAAATAGAATCTCAGAATGGCTGGGGTTGGGAGGGACCTTAAAGCTCATCCAGTTCCACCCCTGCCATGGGCAGAGACACCTTCCACTGTCCCAGGGTGCTCCAAGCCCCAATCTCCAGCCTGTCCTTAAACACTGCCAGGGTTCCAGGGGCAATCACAGCTTATTTGGGTGACCTGTGCCAGGGCCTCCCACCCTCACAACAAAGAATTTCTCCCTCGTTATCCCATCTAACCCTACTCTGTCAATTCGAAGCTGTTCCCCCTTTTCCCATCACTGCATCCCTTGGAAATTGTCTCTCTCCATCTTTTCCTGCCAGCTCCTTCAGGCACTGGAAGGCCAAAAATAAGTTCAGACAGTTAAATGTTGCTGTCCTTGCTGTTTTTACCAGATATCTCAGCAGCTTTTGCTGGCCCTGTGGACCTGTGCACGTACCCCAAGTACTGCACGGTGGTCGCATATCCCACGGACCTGAACACCATCCGCACCCGGCTGGCCAACAGGTTCTACAGGTCAGTGCTGCCAGGGCAACCAGGGAGAAACTCATCCTGGGACTCTGCAGAATCACAATAAACCCTGACATTCTTTCTCTGAGAAATTTGCTATTTGAAATCACCAAATATTAAAAAAAAAATAAAATGCTGGAGTTGCTTCAGTGCTGATGGCAGTTGAGATTTGGAAGTGCTGTCCAGTTGCTCTGAACTTGAAGAAAGTTAAGCTTTTGTTATTTTCAGAAATGAGCTTAAACACAAGAGGTGAAATGTTAAATATTACCAGCAGTATTTAAATGATAAAAACTTAGAGAAGAGAAATAGGGAAGAGTGTAGTGATGACAAAGTTCTGGTTTGCTGGATGTGCTGATCATCCATAGCTTGAAAATAAATTTAAGTGTAATCTTCATCTGGACCTGCATTCAATGTGTCTGTAAAGACAGTGAAGAGTCATTAAGAGTGATTTTCCTCCTGTATAACATGGAAAAAATGTCTTGGGAAATAATTGGAAATTGTGTAGGTGAAGAACTGCAGACTTGGGGTATAACTGTTTCATATTTACAAAGAATTGTAAAAAAACCCACTGAAATTACATGTTTGGCCAGCTCATTTTTATCAAGCTGTAAGTTCAATTTCTAGCAGTTTTTCAAATCTGTCATTTTAGAGAGGGCACTGCTTTGAGTGGTCAGTTGGCCTCAAAGTAAAGTCTGAGGGAAGACAGAAAGGAACATCACAGCTGAGATGTCTTTAAAAATTTAACTAGACAAAGCTCTTGTCACTCCCTTTTAATTGCTCCTGCCTTGTATTTATTAATTAATTGTGTTCTATTTCTCAGGGCTTTGTAAGAAGCAATTCTGATACTTCCAGAAGAAATGTGACAATTTAGAGTAGTGATTAAATAATATTTTTCCTCTCTTTTTGAATAAGTTAAATATAAGCTTTTTAAAAATATTTGCATTTTTAAAGATTCCAGGAAATCCAGAGTTCTTGGGATGATTTCAGTTGTATTTTATGATTTAGTGGTAACAAATGCTAGTGCTTACTTGGCCAGCTGTATAATTGAGTTTGTGATACAAACTTTCTGAGGATGAATTATCCATGATGAGTTGGGAAATGAGTGATGGAAGATCTGCATTGTTGGTTTTGCTTCCATGGGCTTTTCCTGTGCAGGAAAAGTTTGAGACTGCTCTAAAGGGACATAAAACAAAGGACATAGAAATCTACTGTGGAGAGAAAATTACAAAGATACAATTTTTGCTGATTTTCAGCTTTTCTTTAATACTAAAGGAGCAATATTTTCTAATTTGAAGGAGAATCTCAGCACTGGTTTGGGAAGTCAGATACATTGAAAGCAATGCCAGAACCTTCAATGAGCCTGGGAGTGCTATTGCCAGGGCTGCAAAGAAAATCACCACCCAGCTCCTAAAGTTTATCAAGTAAGTGGCATTTTAATCTAAATAATGCTTGAAGCCTCATGCTCTTGAACAGTGGGAGAGTAAAACCAGCTCAGGATCCCTTTGTGGTGAGCCCTGCTTTGACTGTTTGCAGTGCACTTTAAGGATAGGTGTATAATTCTGAGTGTTGCCTTAAATACTGTCATGTTCAGTTTAGAGGCATTTTAACTTTTACCCTGGTATTTATAGTCCCAAAATGTCACTTGACTTTGAGATGTTGAGCAGCTCAGCCTGTAAAAAGTAACTTCTGTGCTGTCCTGTGTAGAAGTTCCTGTTGCAGCTTGTCTGACTTAGTTGAAAGCTTAAAATAAACTGAGAGGTTTATTTTGAAACAAGTGTGGGCAGCCTTCCTGTAGCTGGGCAGTCCCCTTCCAAATCCCTAATCCTGATTTTTATATTCCATTTAATACTTAATTACTGTCTTCCCTTTTATATATAGCACTTGGTTGTGGCTGAGTTTAATTTAGGAAAAACAGCCTTGCTTTTGCTATTCCAGTAACAGGGATTTAATTGCATTGCAGTGACCAGGACTGTACAAACATTTTTGAATTATGTAGCACAACAGATGATGAACAAGATTGTCATGATGCTGATCTGGTAAGTTGGATTTTTTTTGTGGAAAATTCCAGTAATTTATGCTAGTAATAAAATGCCACCAACCTTCAAATATTGTTGGTAAAATTGCTGAGTTATTTTCAGACTTAATACAGACATGGACCATATTAGGAATTTTTTATGAATGTTTTATGTCATTTATTATCAGTGAATTGCATTACTGATAGTTTCAAAGCTGTTGGGTAATTGCCAATTGCAATTTCTGATGGTGGTTTTTCCTTTTCTCAAACCACTGAAGATTCCAGACTCCAGCTCTTGTCCTTATCTAGAATACTGCTTTCCAAGTCTTCCAGATGCTGTCTTGTATTTTTTTTAATGCTCATCTTCTGTCTTATTGAAAGAATTAAGAAAAAATAAGTTTACCACAGTCTCAAATCTCATGACAGTCTTAGCACCTATCTCCTTTTAAGATTATTTGTTTTATCTGTTTAATTTTGTGCAGGATGATGAAAAATGTGTTCCAAGAACATCATACAGAAGAAGAAGAGTGAGTTGGCCAATCTTTACCTTATAAACCAATTCAGGTTGAATTTTTTCTTGCTGTATCTCAGTAATGCTTTTCCTAACTTCTTTTTTCCCCCCAAGGGACGAGGCTTAAAAAGAGGAAAAAGCCTGAAAAGTGGCTATGATGAAAACTGTTGGAAGAAGCAGTGCATGGAACTGGTGAATTTAATTTTCCAGTGTGAGGATTCTGAACCTTTCAGGCAGCCAGTTGATTTGGATCAATATCCTGTAAGTTGTACTTGATAACCTTCACACATTCTTCTTTTCTTGTTATCTTACTGTGCCTTGTAGGGAAATAATTTTAGATAAATCTGTATTTTCTTAATTAAAATGAATTTGAGGGTCTGAAATCTGTTCACTGGGCCTGAGCTATCAGTTTGATTTTTTTTTCCCTCTTTTAGCTGTTCATCCTTACTACACCTCCAGTCTCTCTCTTTTTTTTTTTTTTTTTTTTTTTTTTTTT
>VZTR01005386.1:0-29230 GCA_013400775.1 Chaetops frenatus | reverse complement strand
TTTTTTTTTTTTTTTTTTTTTTTTTTGTCTAAAAACCCAACAAACTTAATTTAAAGGAAAAAAACTTCACAGCACACAACTTTTCCTGGTCACTTCTTATTTTAAGTTTGAGTCTCACTTGAGGTTTTAAAAACATCTTGATGTTCTCTAAATAATCATAAATGGGAGCGAAAGAAAGATGGAGGTGTTTTGATGGGGTTTGATTTGGTGGTTTTTTGTGTGGTTGTTGAGTTTTGGGGCTTTTTTTGGCTGTTTTTTATACCAGATCTGTTGTTTCTCATAGTAAAATTCATAGGATAATGAAAAGGAGATGTTAAATCAACCTATGTCAGCAAAAGTGTTGCTTTCTGCTGTGGTGCTTCTCTTTCCACTGCTGGTGAAGTTAATTTGTATAATTTTAGCTACTCCTAAATGACAAAAATAAAATTCAGAAGGGTTTTTTTCCTTTATACTTTGACAGAAATCTTTTTTTCATTTTTTTTTATAGGATTACAGACATATTATAGACACTCCAATGGATTTTGGTACAGTGAAGGAAACTCTGGAAGCTGGGAATTATGACACTCCAATGGAACTGTGCAAAGATATCAGACTGATATTTAGTAATGCAAAATCTTACACTCCAAACAAAAAGTCAAAGGTAGCTGTTAATAACTAGGGGTTTATGAATGTCTTAATGAAATTAAATTTTACTTTGCAATTTGTTTATCAGTACTTTTGGTAAAATTTGGGTAGATAGTGAGGAGAAATAGGACAAAAATATTTAATGTGTTCATTTCCTGTTTATTTAGTGTTACATAGGACTGCCTGTGCTTTCCCTATTCCTTTTCTGTGCAGTTTTTCATATTACAAATGATAGTCTTGGATCAAAGGCTCTGTTTTTAATAAAAACCACTTCCTTACCTAGATTTATAGTATGACCTTGAGATTGTCAGCACTGTTTGAAGAGAAAATCAGAAGAATTGTTTCAGATTTCAAAAATGGGCAGAAACAGAACGAAAAGCTACGGAGAAACCAGAGGTACACGAGAAGATTTAATAATCAAAGCTCAGTGCAGCAGCCCACCAAAATGCTCAGGTAACCAAATTATGAATGTATAAAGATCTATCTCAGCTGACTGATATTCATATTGACTCTCACATTTATTCTGTGAGGAGGGGAACAATTGGGTTTTTTAATGGTTTGTGAGAGTTTTTATAAACACCAATGAGAGTTTTTATAATTCCCGTGCGTGGGGAAAAAAATGTAAAAAAGAAAAGGGGGATTTTTTTGTGGTATAAAATTGAAATACAGAAATAGAAGACTAGTAAAAGTTGGGTTGGTTTTTTTTTTTAATATTTGAGTCAGAAAATCGATATTTAACTAAAACAAGGAGGAATGAGACAAAGATTTACTTGCTGGATATGTTGCAAAGGTTAAAATTTGCATAAATTACGTATTTTGTCACAGAAAAAAGTCAGTCCTATGAGATTTCTACAAATTGTCACTTGCTGTAGCATTCAGTTGGAAGCCAAATTTGCCTTTTCTCTTTTGAAGGCAAATAAACTTTTGACACAATTACTGTTTGACATGATTAACTCTTTGTTCTTAATTTGCATGTGGGACAAAGTGAGACAAAATACAGAGGCTAAATGTAGTAAATCACTGAAACTGAGCTTTTCCCTTCTGCTGCTGTCCAGTCTTCCTTTTCTGGCAGGGAAACAATAGGAATAAGAGTTTTAATTTTTAAAAAAATTAATTTCAGGAGATTATTTTTTATCCTTTCAAATAAAGAAATATACACTAGGTTAGGCAGAAACTGTCCTTTGAATTTCACTTGTGCTCATACCTGGAGAATTGTGTGTGACTGTCCCCAAGGCAGTAGGACACAGCAGAAGTGAAGTTTGGGATAACAGAAATAGCATTATACACCTGGATGAACGTCTGAAAAGTGCAATATAAGGAAAAAACTGACAGAACAGTTCTGTAGGTGAAAATAATTGACACAGCAGGATGGCAGGCAGCACTCAGGCATATGGAGTAAGGAAGAATCAAATTAGTGAGGTTTCCTTTATTTTAAACAGTGAACTGTCTGTAAGGTACCACCTTCTCTGTGTGTTGGGATCTCAGTTTATTGGGGATTATTGTTAGTTGGGATAGCATTTAGTTGGAAGCTCATGTGCAATTATGCAGAGGCTGGGAATCCAACAGGAATTGAGGCTGCTGCTGCAGTGAAAATAAGAGAACATGAATTGTGTGGAGGACATCCACCACTAAATTCTATTTCTCAGAGCAGAGAAAGATTGTCTCCTCTTGTATAACTTCACTGGGAGTGCAGAGTGTATATATGTTATTTTAATGAAAGTATTTCACGTTTATCCTTGCCAGAGTTAAATTGTCCCACACCACGTTAGCTCATAAATTACCCTCCCAGAAATACAAAATCATCTTAAATGTTGTTAAAATACATAATTGCCTTACCTCACCTAGTCTTACAACCTGTGTTCTTTTTACTACTTTTACTAGAAATCTGAAGCAGAAACCATTAAAGTCTCAGGCCAAACTTGAATCTGAGCAGGAAGATTCATTCCCTCAGCCTACCTCAAGCAGAGCTGCCTGTGTCTCAAGCCATAAACCCAGCACTGACTCCTACAACCAGAGCTCCTCGGGAGAATCCTCAGATTCTGTCTGCCTGGCACCCTTTGAGAGGAATGGGAAAGCCAGATCCACAACACTAACTAATTGTTCTGCTTTATCATCAGGTCAGCATTTAAAATTGCTGCACTTTGCATTCTGAGTTGCTGAACGAGCTTTGTGTTTTTAAAGTGGAATTTCTTGACACGAGGCTTGGGGGGTTTGTGTGATGCAGGGTTTTGTGTGTTTTACTGGATTTTGGATACTTACATTATTTACAGTGATTGTTATGAAAAGATCTGTGTACTATATATAATTTTTTTGCTTTGAAATAATGTAGGATACAGTCAATTTACTAATCAGTAAATCTACAAATAGACAAGCATAGTATGCTTAAGAAATGATACTATATAAAATACAGGTTAAATGCCCATACATGTGTATATATGTTACATAAAAATTGTCATCCAGAAGTATCAAATGACAGAAGTTCCCCGAGACTTAAAAATTTTCCTGTCTTTTCCTCTACACCTCACCTTGACAAAAATTCAGCTTATTTCAAAGAATGAGAATGCAAGTCCTGCTAAAATGTTAGAAAATGTTCTATGTTTTGGGGGTGTTTTTTAACATGCTTTTCACTTAAATCTGGTGTTTGAAAAGAGCCAGTTTATTTTATTTGAAACTTAACTACAGGTTATAGAAGTTTTCTGTCACTGAACACTGCATGAATATGGATTTTTGTTGAGGTGTCACTTTGATCCCTGTAAGACATTCAGGCATGAGAATCCATTTTAAGATAACGTGAGGAAATTCTGAAGATTCCCAGGATCAGCAAAATCTAGCTTTTAACTGGAAGCTGCTTAGAATTCTAACTGCCAATTACTGGGGTTTTTTTTTAACAGAGAGTGAAATAGAAGGTTCTGGGGTTTCTTCATCTACTTCCTCTTCATCTTCATCCTCCTCAAGCAGCTCAGAAGACAGCAAAGGCTGTTCTGGGGCTCCTGTGTCCCCTGCCCTGCACAACGGGGTGTGCAGGAGGAACAGCAGCCGCAGGCTCACCCGGAATCGAGCTGCTCAGAGGAAACAGACAGGTAGGGTGCTAGGAGTTTCTTGTCAACAGCAAGAAAAATGCATATTTTTCTATTTATGTATTTATTTTTATAAAAATAACTGAGTGGAGTTAGTATTTTTTAAATATTTGTATGTGTAACATACTCGTTCTTTTGTTGGTGCTAATTTTGAAGCTCTCAAATACTGCACTCAACTTCTAAAAAGATTTGTTGTCATGACTAAGGTGTAAGAGGGCAGAAACCAAGAGCCTGGACAGAGGCAATGTCTTGCAACATACTTTAAGAGAAAAAACAGCAATTCATGAAGAAGTTCTAATTGTCACAAAACCAGGCTGAATCTACAATTTGTGACAGCAAAAGCACATGACTGTCACTAGGAATATATTTCATGCATCGTGTCTGTGGGTTGAACCTGTCCCACTTTTGACAAGACTTCAAAGCTGCTGTTTAATATTTAAGATCCTTATCCCTGCTTTCCTTTACAGGAACACTTCAGGAGAATGGGAATACAAGGAAGACGGTCAGGAAAAAGTTATATGGAAGTGACTCTGAAAATACTTCAGCAGTGACATCCGAGTCCCTCAGCAACAGCACGGGCAGGCACAGGAAAACCCCACGCAGGAGCGCTGCTGTGGCTGCCAACAAACTGAGGCTGATGAGTGATGTGGAGGAAGAGGTGTCGAGCTCGGAAAGCGTTGGGATCTGCAGGAACAGGAAGCTCCCGCACCGCAACGCCTCGGCCGCCGCCAGGAGAATGCTGCTGGAGGGATCCGAGGATGAGGCAGGCCTGAAGTCTGAGAGTGACAAAGAGATAGAAGAGCAGCTCCCCAAGAGGAAAACTCTTTCTCAGCCTGGCTCGTCTGCTTCACGAAGGAAATTCGTCAGTGAATCTGAGAATGGAACCTCGGATTCTGAGCCCGACACGCAGACAAAGCAGAAGAGCTGGCAGAGCAATGGTCACAAACAGCTCCGGGGCCCCGTCTGTTCTGTGTCTCCAAAAGTGGAAAGTCCCACCTTGGACTTTTCAGAGGAGGATTCCAAAAGCCATAATTCTGAGGATGGGAGCAGCCAAAAAGCTTCTGACCAGTCAACATCTGCACATCACAAGCCTGCAGTGAGCAACTCTGAGGATGAGGCGGACTCTGAGTCGGACAGGTGGAATGGCAGGAAAGCCTCTGGGCTGCAGCTGTCTCCTCCTTTAAAAAAAGCAAAAGTCTTGAGTGATTTAGAGGACACAGCAGAATCTGAAGCAGAAGCCAGAGAGGAGGAGAAGACTCTTGTGTGGGAGAGCTTGGTGCCCACTAGGATTGTGAGGAGTTCCAAAGGTGGAGCTGCTGCCAGCTTCCATCACTCTTCTGATTCGGACTCAGAGAGCGACTCTAATAACAGCAATTACTGTGAAACTGCTGCAAAAGCAAAGATGAGGAAGAGGAAAGGAAAAACAAAAATCGCTAGAAAAGGTAACATTTTTAAAGCTAATTCCTCTATTTCTTAATGTTGAATAGATGACAGAGAAAATGCCCAAGGGAGCAGTGTTCTCTCTGTCCTGCTCCTTGTTTTGAGGATTTTGGTAACCAAAACCCTCTGGTTTGCAGTTCTGTTACCTCACCTTAGTTTTCTGTTGAGATTTTCTGTGCTATAGCAGATTTACACTGTTCTTTTCAGTTTGAAGGAACTTTATTGATAGTTTTTCAAAATCAATTTGATGGAAAGATGTTTAAATTATATTCTCACATGCATAGTGTGCACCAGAACCTGAAACTTGACTCGACTTCGAGATTTTATTCTGTCAGTGATGTGCAGAGTCCTTAACACAGGCACTTGGCAGAAGTAAGATTTACCATTCCACTTGTTTCAGAAAGTTAAATTCTTTGTTTTTTGGGTTTTATTCTGTAATTTTATCTGTCACTCAGATCTTTGTGTGCTTGCTAGTCATGATTTCAGGAGTTGGTTTGGTTTGGGGGGGGGTTTAAGCTTATGAGAATGCTGCTGATGTTTATTAAACCAGGTCATGTACATTGTGCCTTCATATAATCAGGGAATTGGTCCTGATTTGGAATTTGAAAGACTATTCAGAGGTTGGTGTTTGGTCTAATCCTTCAAAGCCTGTCTTTATTTTTTAAGAACCTTAAGAAGAGAGTTAATGTCTCTTAAGGTGACTCTGTCTTGACAGTTTTCCACAAGTTTTACTTGTTTTATACCAAGATCTTAGTTCTAATACATATATAGGGGAATATTTACAGAGTTTCTATTTTTCAAATAAATATGTATTTTATATATATGTTTATGTTTATAATTATATATATGTATATACACACTGCCCAATTAGCCAGCTAAACAATTTACATGGAAGCTTTACATTGGTTATTTTTTTAATATATATATATAATATAAATAACAATCTATTTTGATATATCAAACATAGTCTTTATGTAGTTCTGTAGCGTATATTATGTTATATATAATATATATTACAGATATGTAGTGTTTAGCATGGGATTTTATGTATTAGAACAGATTGAAAGCAAAGTTTTCAGATAAATTGTGTCAATCCTTTGTGGGCTGTAGTGCCCCCTGCAGCTGAGCTGGGTGCAGCTAAGGCTGGATTTTCCTAGCCAATATTCCAGGTTTTGGAGTTTGGCCTGAACTCCAGGGCACTTTGCTGAACCAGACTTTTCCATCTTTGTGTCTTGTTTCCTGGGGGGTACTTGGTTTAATGTTCCCTTTTTCTGCCTGTGCCACCTGGTAGTTGGACCTTTGCAGCTTTTAATTCTGGAGGTTCAGTGGAGAATTTCAATGCATTTAATGATAGATTTGTTTCAAATTTAACATCTTGTGTACAAAGTATAATTACAATATTCTGGCAGTGTAGAAAGGCTGGACTTCTTTATTCTTTAGCCTTGTGTGCCAGCTACGTAATAATATTGGAAGACAGTGTCTAATAGAAGTTTGAACTCTTCTTTTAAGTCTGTGAATTAATTCACCTTTTATGCAGTATTTTGCAGTGTTCAGAAATGTGTTGTGCTTTGGCCATAAAATCACACAGTAAAACTACTGCAAGAGTAATATTTATGTATCATTTCTGGAAACTCTTAACAAAGAAAGGAAATTAATTATCCTTTGAAAACATAAAAATAGGAATATACTAGAGTAGTACATAAAATGATTTATATTAAAATAAGGACCAGATTAGGTATATGAAGAGATTGTTAATAGTGGTACTCAAGCTGGACACTGGAATTTATGTCTCATAATTTGTCCTTCTTTGATGTTGTGGGGTTTGTTGTGGTTGTTGGTGGTTTTTTTTTGGGGGGGGGGGTTTGGGGGGGTTTGTTGGGGTTCGGTTTTTTTAATACAAGAACTGCTTTTGATTTTTTTTATTGATATGTATGAATAATTGTTTTATTTAGAAGAGAAACACTGATCTTCATAGCATCAGTCACATGATTTACAGCTTAAATATTTGTTTTAAAACACAACAAATGCAGGTTCTATATGAAATAAAAAAGTACTGAATGGAAGATTCACTGTTAGCAGCAATCTGAATGTTAAAATCACTAAGGAGCTGAAGGATTTCAATGTTCTCAACCTGAAACCATCTAAAATTGTGAAACTTGCATCCACGTGAAACATTATAGTTTCTTTAAAGGTCTAAAATGTGTAATAAATATAGCTTTTAATGATACAAGTATTAATAATATGAAATCATTTGTTTGCTTAGTTAGGGAATTTTTAATTTCTGAGCTAATTAGCACGGTGATGTTGAAGAATGCTCTCTTGAGACCATGAAAAGGTTTGAAAGTGACAATCTCAAGAGTTCAAAGTATCCCTGGGATACTGATGCTATTTTTAGTAAGGAATTGAGATAAATTTCACTTAACAGTTGAAATCAAACTAAAAGCCAGTAAGGTATTTCATTAAAGGTGGCAACATAATAAACTAACGATTTCAGGAACGTAAGACATTAAAAAGAACTTTTCCATGTTCCTTTTGTAGAGCCAAGCTCGGAGGAGGCTGGCCAGAGCGCCAAAGTGCTGCGGAGCAGGACCTGCATCATCAACTACAAGAAACACATCAAGGTGTCCAACGTGGCTGAGAAGAAGAACCCCCGCAGGTGTGCCACGCTGGCAGCCAGCAAGATCAAGATAATGAGCGATGCAAAGGAGGAATTATCCAGCTCAGAGAGCGTTTACCCCGTCAGAAAGAACCGCAGGCAGCTCCAGGGCAGCGTGTCCTCAGCCTGCAGGAAGAAGCTGTTCAACAGCTCCGAGCTAGAGGCTTGTTCCAAGTTGGAAAATGAGAGAGAGCAGGTTTCTGGCAGGAAGAGACCTTCCTGCCCTGAGTCTTCTGTTTCTAAAAGGAAATATGTTATTGAGTCTGAGAATGAAAGGACTGACTCGGAGACAGAGACTCAGAAGCAGAGTGATAACCACAAGCAGCCACACAAACCCCTCTGTGCTGCAGCTCTGAATAATTTTGACTACGACTCTTCGGAGGAGAATTCCACAAACCACAGGGTAGAAAATGGGGGAAAGTGGGGAATTTCTAGGCAGGCAGCTTCAGCCCTCAACCATTGTACGAGTAACTCCGAAGAGGAGGTAGATTCTGACTTAGCTAAACTTGAAACTAAAAATACCAGAGTAGCAGCAAATAAAAAATCCAGAGCTTCTTTCAAGAGATTAAAACTGGTGGATGACTTCAAAGAAACAACAGAATCCGAAACTGGGGGGAAGAAGGAGGACAAAAGCTCAGTCTCCGAGGATGTGGAAGCACCTGGCACTGCAGGAAGCTCCAAAGCCAACTTTAAGTGTTTGCCCTCGGACTCTGGAACTGATAACACCATCTGCAGCGACGCCACGGAAACCAGGAAGCGCAAGAGGAAATCAAAACCCGGCAGGAAAGCAATCTTCAACCCCGACTCCCTGAAGCCTTGCAGGAGGCTGCAGCGGAGGAAACGGCGGAAAGGCAGCCGGGAGCAGGACTCGGAGGAGGCGGAGTACGGCGAGTGCGGGCGGGGCCAGCAGCGAAGGCGGCGCTCCAAGATCCGCACCCGCAACGGCGGGCGCCGCACCGTGCGCTACCACGACGGCGGCGACGACGACGACGACAACGACAGAGCCCTCGAGGACGCCGGGTGCGAAACGTAACCTTAACAAAAGGAAAGCCAGCCCATCTCCTTTTTTTTTTTTTTTTTTTTTTTCCCCCCCTTTTTTTTTTTTTTAATGGTAATAGCACTAGAACTCTTGATGGGCGCTGGCTCTTCTTTGTCCTACATTTCAGGGAATATATTTATATTTTTCTATGAAAAAGTTATGAATGTGATTAGATGATGACTTTCTCCTTTTCATATTTTGACTTGCACTTGCCTGCCCATGTAGCAGCATTTAGCACAGATGCCAAAATGTGCCTCATTATAGGGGCAATTTTTTGTCTTTACTGGTATTTTATTACATATAAACAAGAGTTAAAAAAATGTTAAAACACTGCAAACAGGTTAATAGCAGTATGTTGAGTATTATTGTTATGGGTGCTGCAATGAAATACTACCTAGGTCATGCAACATTCAAGAACAGATTTCAAACATCTCTGATGCTGTATGAAATCATCTACAATAGTAACAGGCTTCTAAATAATAGTACACACTCTAAAAACCTGGTGGATGCAAATATTGCATCCAAAGAGGAATGAAAAGGCTGATAACTTCACAACTTGATTCAGTGCAGGGGTTAAATCTCTGTACTTGCACTGCTGATAAGCAGTTACCAGTGAAGAAGTTTATTTGCCAATTGCAGAGGCTTTCATGAACAGAGGAGGGTTCTGCTGACAGGTAGTACATCATTAATGTGACTTCTATACTGTAAACTTTAAGATTATGAAATGCAGGTGAACTCTTGGGCCTAAGGGTTTTTGTGTGTTTTCTTTATAAAATAGAAAAACAAACAAAATGCTTGTTCTGTTTTCTTTATGCGTGGAAAGCTTGAGGTGCAGGATTCCAACATTCCAGACCTTTTTTTGCTACGTTTCTGTTGTTCCTCCATATTTAAAGTGTTTGAATGTTGGATTTCCCATTGATTAAACCTTACCAGTTTCTGAGCATTGCAGTACATCTCCTGTTTTCACAATATTTGAGGTGGCTCTTGTTGACAAGAAGGAAAATTTCTCCAGGAGAATACGTGGAAGTTGCTGGTTGAACACATATCAATGACAAAAACACACAGCAGCTCTAAATTCTTAGTTTTCCCTGGAATTGTGCTGGTAGGAGCCCCAGGATGGCTGCCCCCAGCCCAGCACCAAGGAATCTCTGCTACTTCTTCACTCCAGGGTTCCTCCTCTGCTCTGCAGCTTCCCTTTCTCACATGTGGGAAAACCTGGTAATTCCTGATTTCATCATTCAATAGAAGATATGGCAGAATATCAGATTTATTGTAACTCAGCTCATTTGAACTGAAATAGCAAGTTTGGGAATTGGTTTTCCGAGCAGGTTGGACTAATAGTGAGATCTGAAAGGGTTTGGGGGTAAAAAAGTGCAGCTGCACAATCCCAATGAGTAATGGCAGAACACCTTTTACAAATGGAAATGGATCATGGAGAAGGGAGCTGGCATCAGTGAGACCCACTTCTCCAGCACCCTCACTGACATTGTCTGCATTTACCATGCCTTTGCTATCCAGGATGTTATCTCAGCATAGAGAAGTACTCTTTTTTTTTTTTTTTTTCCCCCACCCCCCTTAAAACTTCCATGTGAAGTCCAAAAATAGTTTAAACCATTCTCGCCCCAGGAAATTTTATTTAGAGCATAGTCTTTAATAGGATTCAGCAGAATTTTGTAAATTCAAGATAAATGTTTATCTGGATTATTTATTTGGTTTCTGAAAAACAAACACAGTTGTGTTTAGTGATGAAACTTGAAGGTGGCTTTGTGGGTTTTTTTTGTGAGGGGCAAACTTTGTTATAAGGTAGAAAGTCCACTATTTTTTTTTTTTTTAATATTTTCCATAAACTGCATTGTTTTGCAGCTGCTTATTCTCAGTGTTCTCTGGAGTACAACCTTCAGTTTGGGAATAACTGAACTGAATGTTAGAGTTTTTATTAATTTTCAGTTTGAACAGCTGAAATTTGGCTGGTAGGGTTGTATTTCTAATCCAGGCTTAGATTTACAAAGCTGGTTTTCTTTCAGGTGCTGTATTCTGTCATAGTGCACTCACAGGTTCATGGTGATCCCTGAAAGCTGGAGAAGGTTCTGGCCTCTGGAGATGTAGATCCCAGAGGGAACCACTGCCTTAGGGACCCTAACACTTTATTTTCTAAGCAAAGCATCTGCTGGTCTGCATATCCTAATTTTATACACATAGAAAGTGGGAAGAGAAATGATTAAACTGGAAAGGTATTTTGAGTCTTTCACCCTTTAAGAGTTTATTTATTTTTAATTTATTTAAAGGAGCATGCTGACTCTTAGAGAACTGGGAGTCCTTTCACCTTCCTTTAAAGTGAGCATTTTTGGTTTGGTCTAGCTGTACTCAGGGAAGTAGTAGACCTGTAAAAGTAGGATCTTTATTTAATGTGACTTTTGGGGTATGTTTCGGTTTGTTTTAAACCAGGACCTGAATCTGTGATGATCAGGCAGCACAAACAGAGGGAAACATTTGAAGTGCAGGACAGAACGGTAAAGGAATCAAATTCTTTAGTGTTTAAAGGCTTTGATGATGTACATGTGTTAGTGGACCAAAGTAAAGCTGTACATACACCTGCAATGTCACTGTGCTCTTATTTGCTTCAACAAGGGCCGGGTCCTGTCCTTGGGCCACACCAGCCCCGTGGAGCTCCAGGCTGGGCAGAGGGGCTGGAAAGCTGGGAAAGGCCCTGGGGGTGCTGGTGCCAGGGGCTGGAGACGAGCCCAGGGGTGCCCAGGTGGGCAAGAGGCCCCTGGCAGCTGGGCTGGATGAGGAATTGTGTGTCCAGCAGGAGCAGGGCAGGGATTGTCCCTCTGTGCTGGGCACTGAGAGGCCCCTGGAGGGCTGTGCCCAGTTCTGGCTCCTGCAGGAGAGACCTGGAGGGGCTGGAGCGTGTCCAGGGCAGGGAAGGGAGCTGGGGAAGGGGCTGGAGGCCCAGGAGGGGCTGAGGGAGCTGGGCAAGGGGCTGAGGCTGGAGAAAAGGAGGCTCAGGAGGGACCTTGTGGCTCTGCACAACTCCCTGCCAGGAGGGGCAGTGAGGGGGGGTCGGGCTCTGCTGCCAGGGAACAGGGACAGGAGGAGAGGGCACGGCCTCAGGCTGGGCCAGGGGAGGTTTAAATGGGATACTTGGAAGATTTTCTTCACTAAAAGTGTGGTTAACCCTTGGAAGAAGCTGCCCAGGGAGGTTTGGAGTCCCCAAACCTGTGAGCGTTCCAGAGCCGTCTCATGCGGCCCTTGGGGCCGAGGTTCGGGGGTGACGAGGGCGGTGCCGGGTGACGGTAGGACACGGCGGTGCCGGTAGCACACGGGGCTGTGGCCGGGACACGCTGCTGCTGTGGCCGTCTCTGCTCCCTCGGTGCCGCCGGCGCCTCTCGGGCGCTGTTCCGGCGCTGGCGGGCGGGGCCGCGCAGGCGCGGGCGGCGGCCATGGCGACCTTCTTCGGGGAGGTGGTGGTGGCACCGTCCCGGGCCGGCCTGGACGAGGAGGAGGAGGCGCGGGAGGAGACGCCCGAGGACCGGGAGATCCGCAGGGAGATCGAGAAGAAAAGGTACTGGCGGCGCGGGAGGCTCAGGCTGGATATCGGGGTGTTCTTCCCCCAGAGGGTGCTGGGCACTGCCCAGGCTCCCCAGGGAATGGGCACGGCCCTGAGGCTGCCAGAGCTCCAGGAGCTGCCAGGGATGCCCAGGCTGGGATTGTTGGGGAGTCTGGGCGGGCACAGGAGTTGGAATTTGGTGATACCTGTGGGTCCCTCAGGACATTCTGTGGTTGTTTCCCCAGGGAGATCGATGTCCTGTGGACCTGGCAGTCGGGCGGCTGTGCCGAGGAGCCCCTGGTGTGCTCCAGGTTCATCGTGGCCATTGGAAGGAACGCTGCGGGTTCGTGCTCGGCCAGATGCTGCTGGGGTTTATGGGGATACATTTGGGGAGGTAGAAGATAGGTGGGAGGTGTAAATGTGCCGGGACATTCCCTACTCCAAGCCCCAATGTCCAACCTGGCCTTGGCCACTGCCAGGGATCCAGGGGCAGCCACAGCAAATCTGGGCACCCTGGGCCAGGGCCTCCCCACCCTCCCAGGGAACAATTCCTGCCCAATATCCCATCTAATCCTGCCCTCCGTGGTTTGAGTCATTTCCCCTTGTCCTGTCATCCCATGACCTTGTGAAAAATCCCTCTCCAGCTTTCTTTAAGCCCCTCTATTTACTGAATGTGCAGCTCCTCGTTTAGGAGTAGAGGTTAAACCTGGAGGCAGCCGAGTTGTCCAGAGATAGCTGAAGTTCCTCTGTACGTGTAAAACAGTTTTGGTTACAGCTGTTTATTCCTTCTGAAAATTGATGTATTTTCAGTGGAGTAGGAAAAGTGAAATGTGTTTTAACTTGAGATTTTAGTTGGGACAATCCCCCTTTTCCTTTACCTGGCTTTTGTTTGGTAAACCCTCTGGGATTGTTTGTTAATTGGCAAAAGTTTTGTCTAAATAGTACTGAGAAGTCTTGCTTGCATTTAAGTCACATTTACATGACATTTAGATTTTGTCTAAATTAACTTTGCTAATTGTTTGGGTTTTGTTCAGGTTTTTCCTTGAAAAATGTTAATAGATATTTTGGATCTGTCTTCTGTAGCTTTTGACAAGAATCTGATTTATGAACATTTTTGCTACTCTCTTGCCTGTTTTCTGGAATCAGTGTAATAGTCCTGCATTGCTGCTTCAGTGATTTTAGTTTTTAATATGTTATATATGTGTCAGAAAGTATTAGAGACTTAATAATTCACATCCTTAATTAACACTAAAGAAATTGAAGTTGGTTGTAATGATGTAATTCTTAAGAGCAAGTGATTTTTATGTTAGGGATCTGTATATGTTGAACAGCTCTTCATCTTTTTAAATTTGGATACAGTGGGGCTGCTCACATTGCTGATGTTTCTTAGATTTGGTTATTAAATCCAAGTTGATAAAAATGAGTTATTCTTCCTTCAGATTGCAAAGGAATAATATAATTTAGTTCAGCTATTTATTTGTAAAACAGAGGTTTTATTCTTTATAAATTAAAAGTTGGTTGGGTTTTTTTTTGGTTTTGCAGCTTTCTTGTCATCTTTTATCCTGGATTCTGTGTGCTGGGAAGTGGTTGGAGTTGTAAAGCTGTGGAATGAGTGGTGCAGAACATCCAGCACCACAAATGTCCTCCCCACAGACTCTTTCTGTTTGTTCTACAGGTCGATATCAGATCCCACAGTAAGTGACCTGAGCATTCATTCCTCTGTGTTTTGGCTTTCTGAAAAACAGAGCCTTTATGCACCCCAAAACAAGGCACTGCAGGGTCATGGAATAGTCTCATCAATCATCTGAAGGGTTGATGCATGCTAAAACTGTGGGAAGTTCTGGTGTGTGGAGCTGAACACAAAGATGTCACAGCCTGATGTGACTTCACTGCATTTGTGAGCAAAAAATCCTCATTGAAACAGTTAAAGAAATCCAGAATAACTGAACAAGCTGTTGTCTGCAGCCATATCATCCTTACAGGTGATTTTGAGCTGCTGTTGTGCTCATTAAACCACTTGCTTACACGACATTTTATTTTTTATTTTTTTTTTTTAGGTTTTATTGTGCCAGTGCAGTTGCTACGTTGCTGAGGATCAGCAGTTCCAGTGGCTTGAGAAGGTAAAACTGGCAAGAAAATAAACTAAGAAATAAAATCCTAAGGGTGGGGATCATCCTATCTGATACTTTACACATGACAGTGTTAAATAACTTTCCCCTGTGGTTTTCTTCTATTAAATATTCAGAAATAGATACATTTAGTCTCTACAGGATCTGTGAAATCCCTTTCCAGATGCTGCCAGTTGTATCTGCTGTAACCTCCCAGCTGAGTGCATTCACTCCTTTTGGACAATTTCAGTTTTTTGGCCCTTAACCACTTCTCAAACCTTTTTCCTGCTTGGTTTTCATTTCCTATGGCTTCAGCTCTGGGAGAATCCTTCCTCAAAAAAAAAAAAAAAAATCCAACAGCAATTTGTACAGCTGCCAAAAGGATCACCAGACAAACCAGTTGTGGAACTCCTGGTGCGTGGTGTCAGCTGCTGGATGTGTTCTGGAGGGGAAGGTGCTTTCCAAGCAGCATTTATCCCATTTATTCCCAGATTTACCATTCCTAGTGCCTCACCCCAGCAGCATCCAGGTGCAGGAGCACTGCTGGCCCAGTGAAGTCCCTCCAAATGTCATCATCTTGATTTTAATGAGATAAGGGCAGGTGGGGATGTTCTTGCTCCTGATTTTCCTGATGGATTTGGGTCACTGCTTTGCCTGGAGGGAGTGTGGCCTGTTCTGTCTTGCTTGTCTTGTCTGCTCCCTCCCTGCCTGCCTTCAGACCTCTGCTGGGCTGATGGACAAGCAGGGATTCTAAAGCTGTGGTTAGAGATAAATACAGCTTTGCTGGGGGATCATGGCTCATTTGGAAGTTTAGAAACCCTGAGACCTCAAGCATTTTGCTTCTGCTGTGTTCCTCACATTCCACACTTCATTTAAACTGGGATTGCAAAAGAAAAATGACTGGGGGGGGTTGTTGTCTTCCCCAGCTGGTTGTGGCTCTGTGTGATTTTGAGTGTGGGTGTTCCTGAACAGTAGGAGTGGACTTCTACCAAGAATTGTTCCTGGGTATTTTTAGGCTTTGTGGTCATTGGTATTTTTAAATGTGCAACACAAACGTTGTCCTGGCAATTTTTTGTGCTTTTAATGTGAATTGCAGACCCGTTCTGTGTGTAAATCCTGATTTACTGAGCATCTCCAGCCTCAAGGAGTCAGATCTTTACATCTGGGTGTGTTTTCTCTGTAAGGGATCACTGACAAATGAGAACACACAGGCTGGAGTTTTGCAGTCATGAATTCCAGCCAGTGCTCCCAACAAAGAAGTGGGAAATCTTTGGGCTTCTGAATATTTCTGTCAGATTTCTGTCACAGTGGTGACACAGTGATGGGAGGGAACAGGCAGCTTCCCTCTGGGATTGGTACACAGACAGGATCAGGCAAGTTTCTGCCTCAGTTTCCAAATTCCCTGTTTCCTTTTCTCCTGTTGCTGTTCTGTCATGACCAGAATGTTTTGTACTGTGAAACTCTGTTCTTTGAATTTGAGAAAGAAAATTTAAGGTTCTCTTTCTTAATTCAACTGGAACAGAATTAATTATAATTTACATACTTAAATAAAGACTCTTACAATATTGTAGGACATCCAGGGAGCACAATTTTAATTTCATATGTATTGCAGCTCAGTGAGCTCCCTGTTTTTATTTGCAATCCTTTTTCTTTCTCCAGTCACCATTAATTAAACCAGTGAATCTTGATGCATTGAATAGAAAGTGCTGAAAACCTGAAACCTCTCCAGAAGATCACTAGACTTGGTAAATATGTCAGCTGGTCTTCTGGGGATTTTTATCTCCATCCCAAGAGCAATTCCTGGGGAATTTCTACTTGAAGGCTGTGATTCAAACTGTTTTTAGTCCTGCAAACCTGAGTTCAAGTGCCCATTGCACTGAAATTGAAATGAATCTTTGAGATTTTTCTGCTTTTATTTAATTTTGTTGATGTATTTTTTTTTTGATTTCAGGTTTTTGGCTCCATGCAGAAGAAAGGCTTGCAAGTAACCATCCTTTCCACTTGTCCTGTAGCTGATTATAAAACTCAGGAATCCACTCTGACACTTGCATCTCCATTCCTGAAAGCCTTGAAGACCAAACAATTCCAGGAGCAGGTCTGCTGCCCACTGCTGGAGCAACCCAACATTGTGAGGGATCTTCCTGCTGCTGGTATTTTGCAATTCCAATTATTTACAGGGCTGCTGGTGGCAACACAAAATTCTCTCTGAAAAGCATCCTGCTGCAATTAGAATTTTTGCTTAATTGTGGGGAACTGGCTCACAAGTCAGCTTTTAAAAAATTAATTACTGACAGATTCACATATTGCCCTGGAAAACAGGGACAGATTTCCAAACTGCCCACAAATCCTTGTACCTTTTATGTGTGGGACAGAAGTACTGGAAAATTCTTCAGTTTAGTCTTACAAAGCATATTGTACAGTGGGTTTTTTGGTAATTTACCTTAGGAATTAATTCGGTTTTATTAAGAATTATTTTCATCTGAGCATCCAAAGTAAAGGCTTATAAAGTCCTTTCTGTATAGTACAGGTCAGGAAGGTTACACAGTGCTGCTGATCAACCTCATGGAAGTGTTGGATTCAGTTTTATTATGTAATTTAATAAAAACCTCGAGCTTTTCATTTTAGAATCCCACATGGTAGCAGCATGAGGCAAAACTTGTCTGGCAGGAGCTGAAAGTGGATGATTTTCTCTTATTCACACTTCTCTTTATGTTTGGTTTTTTGTTTGGGTTTTTTGCAGATATTATTATTTTTATTTATCAACAGTACAGTGTCCAGTTAAGGTATTTGCCAGGAAGAAACACCTGCATTTAACTAATTTTTGGGTGGTTTATTTCCTTGTGTAGCTGAGGTGGCTGCTCCAGCAGTCAGGATCCTGAGCTGTTAATTTAGAAACTTCATGGGTTTAAAGTTCTGATTTTTGTGCACAGAACTGAGACTCCTTTTCTGCTGAAATTAACACAGATTTTCTTTTTGACCTGTGTTCAGTTCTGAGCTACTGCCAGGTGTGGCAGATCCCTGCAGTGCTGTATCAGTGCTACACTGATGTCATCAAGCTGGACACAGTTACCATTGAAGCCTTCAAGCCTCTGCTTTCTTCTCAAGTCCTGAAGAGTTTAGCCAAGGTAAAAATTCATATTTCAAATTAATGTCTTTCATTTCCTGCATTTCTCTCCCTGTGAAGATTTCATCTAAAAAGGCAGAAAAATACAGATTTTAATGACAGTGCTTATACCTACTGTAACATCTGTTAGAAATAATGAATTCCCTCAAAATTTCATTCTGACTTTTCAGGCTCTTCTAATGATGTGAATATATTTTTTGTGCTTGTGTAAGCTGCAGTTTCCTTTGGAGTTGCCTCATTTAAAACTTTGAAGCTTTTTGTTGTGTAGGTTTTTTTTATTTTTGCATTTTTCATTCATATAGCAGATGGCTCTGTTCTAGCTCTGTATCTGCCTCTCTTCTGGCATACAGGAAAGCTTCTTAAAATACCCTTTTTGACCTATAACTTCTTTTTGGAACTAAAAGACCAATTCTCTAAAGATGATTCTTGATATTTTTGGACTAATCAAGCAACTGTGAAATCCAACCTGGCCTTGGAAATTTCCAGGGATGGGGTAGCCACAATTTCTCTGTGCCAGGGCCTCACCACCCTCACAATAAATCCCATTACTCCCATAAATTCCCACTGCAGCTCCTGAAATGAATGTTTTGCTCTGAAATGTTTTTAATTGAATTTCAGTTGGTTGAAAACACTTTGAACCCAGATTTAAATGCCAAAGAGGTCTGTGTGTACTGAGGTGTTTCTTTCAGCTCTAAAGTCAGTTTTCAGGACAGCTCATTCTGTTCTGTTGAATAAGTCTGAGTAACACATAAATATTTAAACTCTGAAGGAGGAAAATGGCAAATACAGAGCCTTCCCCTCATGTCCAAGCAAGGAGCAATGCAAAATAGTAAATCCCATTTTATTGCTGAACTGTGAATTCCTGTGGATAACTTCATTCAGAAGACCTGAGTTTTGCTCACAGTAAATATTTTAATACAAGTGATGTTCAGAATAATGAAAATGGGACCAGAGGCCATTTTTTGGGGGCTCTTGCTTTGTTCCCAGCAGTGTGGGTGATGCTGATCCTCTCTTCCTTTCCCTAGGATGCCTCTGAAAGCACAAAGATTTTGAAGAAGTTCCTGACAACCAGTGAAACTCACAATAATATCTACATCTGACCAGGACATTGAGGCTGCACTTTTGTAAATTCCAGTTTCTTCTCTAGAGGACTTCTGGGAATTCATTTTTTTTCCCCTTAAAAGTAGACTTAAACTCCAGTAGTTTTTTACTTTTCCACTCATTTTTGTTGCTTTTAACTTCATTATTGCAAACACCCTTCTGCATAGCTTGGGAGACTTCCTTCTGGAATGAATTTAGGAAAGATACCTTGGATGTGAAAAGCAACTCATTTTTCTCCTCCTGAAGGGATTGTCCTACCTAAAAGTGTTCCTTTTATATGTAAAGAGGAAATGCAGTTCAGGAATTCTGTCTGTAAGGAGAACTCTACTTTTTTACTTTATTTTGAGACCTGAAGGTTTTTCTAATATTTGATGCTCTTCAAAGATTTGTCTCTGATGGAGAAAATGTGCTCTCTGTCCTTTTCCATCCACACATTTGTGTTTATTTATGGCTCCACATACTTCTTGTTAATGTATGTGTTGCTACAAAATGCAGTAATTAAAGTATGGTAAATGATTTTAAAACTTGGTACTACTTTGACTCTCCTGGTCAAAGGGGCTGGCAGGATCACAAGCTGGATTTGCCAGGACAAACTGATTTAATCCACTTTAAAAACACCAAAATTTGGGCAGTGGTAATGGTGGGAATACTAAAAGATATCTTAGGCAGAGCATGTGATTTTTTAGAGGAAAGTAAAAGTTTTTAAAGTGTCTCAAAAAAATTGTCTGGAAGTTGATAACAATTTCAGCAGTTTATTTAAGGTTAGGATTGAGGTGCACTTCTGAGCTGGACTTTCTGTTTAACATTTTGTTTAAGAAAATGGTGTTAATTAATTTGCTTCTAGGTAATCCTGTTCTCTGCTGAGTGTAAGTTTGACTTACACTGGATGCTCAGTGGATATTTTTGAGCAGTGTTTTCCTTCACTGAACTGTCACTGATTTAAATTTCAGTTCAGGTCGTTGCAGATGAGCAGATCTTGCCTAAAATGCTGGATTTTGGAACAAATTCTGAAGCTTTTTTGGAGTTTTTTTCCCCATTTCTGTCCATCCTTTTAAGTCAAAAATTGGTTTTATGTGTGATCTGAGCTGAGAATTCTGTTGCATTGAAAGTTGGCTGCACCATTTTCTTACTTTTATGTGTTTGGTTCATAATAAATGAAGCAGGTAACAAGAAATACCTTTAATAGTAAATTATGCAGACCCTTAGAGGAACTGGGAATATATTTCTGGTACTGGTGTGATCACCCAGGCAGTTTGCAATGTTTCTGAACAGTTATTATATTATATTTAATTCAGTTTTTACTACCTGGCTTTATGCTGAGGTGTGAGAATGCTCCTAAACACCTTGAATAAAAGTGGCAAACAAAACCCTGGCACCTTGGGAGATTAAGTCAGGCTGAAACTTGGTGTTTTGGCAGAATTCTTCAAGGGTTCACTATTGTTGCTTGAAAGCTCTCCATAGCAGGAAACGTGTAGGTACAATGTGGTAGGGAAGGACTGTAGGGCAGTGAAACAAGAGATTTTCATTTAAAATTCTGTGTTTTCTCTTAATTGGATGTAGGAAGCAGCTCACATTTACCCCTTAAATATTGTGGAAGCCTCAGAACTAATGATGAACTGTCTCTCATAAGATGTGAGTGTTGACTGAAGATTTTTTTCCATATTTGAATGTTGCTGCCTTTTTTATTTTCCCTTTTGTGCTCTCCAGTATCTACCAGGAGCCTGCAGTGAGGCTTTCTTGTTTCCTAACAGCTGCTGGGTTTAATTCTTGTAGGAGTTCACAAACTTCAGACTTTGTAAATGTGGCAGATGGCTTCAAAGCTTTGGGGGAAGAAGTTAGAAATTAGATTGTGTAAGACTTGGTTTCTTGAAATATTTGCTAAATGCCAATTGTGAAACCAGAGTAAACTGTTAGACTGAAAGAGAGGTTTTTCCCCCCACTTTTTAAAATAATTGAAGCCACTTTTTACCTTTTTTTAGATAAAACTGCTCTGTTTTCTGCTGGATGTCTTCCAAACCAAGGGCTCTTCTCAAGTCCACTCTGCTTTGTCATGCTGCAGGATTTATTGGGTAGGCAGAGGTGTTTTCCCATTGCTGAAGGCTCTGACTCCAAGGTGATGTGCCTGGCCTAAAAGTCCTGGATTTGAGGTGCAGTTTCTTTTATGCTTCTGCCTTATGACCTGTTGGAGTCTGGGCAGTGCAGGCCACAGGTGTGAGAGCAGGGCTGTTCAAAGGCAATGTCCAAGCCAGGTTTGGGCTGGAAAGGGACCTTAAAGCTCATCCAGTGCCAGCCCTGCCATGGACACCTCCCACTGTCCCAGGCTGCTCCAAGCCCCAGTGTCCAACCTGGCCTTGGCCACTGCCAGGGATCCAGGGGCAGCCACAGCAAATCTGGGACATCTTTTCCAAGGCTTCCCCAGCCTCACAGGGAACAATTCCCTCTCATTATCCCACCTGACCCTATAATTTTTCAGTTTTCAGCCATTCCTTGTGTCCTGTCCCTGAATCCCTTGGGAATTGTCTCTCTCCAGCTTTCCTGGGGCTCCTTCAGGCCCTGCAAGGCCACCCTGAGCTCAGCCCAAAGCTTCTCCTCTCCAGGCTGAACAATGGCAGCTGTGCCAGCCTTTCCTCCCAGCAGAGCTGCTCCAGCCCTCTGCTCATCCTGCTGCCTCCTCTGGGCTCTCTGCAGCAGCTCCAGCTCCCTCCCTGTGCTGGGCCCCAGGGCTGGGGCAGCTCTGCAGGTGGGCTCTCACCTGAGCAGGGCACAGGGGCACCATCCCAATCCCTTTCCTGCTGCCCACCCTTCTGTGGATGCAGAGACAGGATGCCCATCATTCCCATTCCTGGGAAAGGTCTCATCTCCCTGCACAGCTCCAGGAAACAATTTAAGTCTTCCTAGATTCCATCCTCACACTGGTTCTATCCTGCAAAGTCCTTTGCTGCCAAAGCTGCAGAGGAAGAGCATCACTTCTGACATGTAATTCTACAATTTTTATGCAAAAAAAAAAAAAAAAACTGAATAAGGCAAGCATTTTGTTCTACCTCATTCTGTCTGATTTTTTTTAACATTCTGGTTTGTGTCTAAAACACTGACAGATCTAAATGAGCTAAAAATAAAATGAAAGTAAAAGAGATTAATGACTTTACTCTCTTTTGGTGCCATCAGATCTGCACTTTGTTTTCCACTTTTAAATATTTTGGACTGGAAGTTTTGACAGCTGCTGCACTTAGAAAACAGCACCTACAGACACCTCCTTGAGCCAAGTGAGATCACAGCTCTGAGGTCAGGCTTTTTAACTTCACAGAAAACACTGAGATCCTGTTGAGAGATCTCCCAGAATAGCTGCTGAGCAGAGGTACTTGAGAATTCCATGCAGTAAATACTGTGGGAAACCATTAACTCTCAGGGATAAAAATGCAAAGCACTCCTTTCACTTTGGTATAAGGCACCCTGAGGTGAGGGAAGGCCACAGACCCTTAAATGTGTGTGTGGAAGAAGGTTAAAATCAGGTTTTTTTCCTTTCAAACAATTGTATAACCAAATGTTTCAAAGTTCTTTATATGGGAAATTTGGGCCATTGCTTTAAAGTAGGAAATGTTTCATGAGAATGGTGATGCACCTTCAAAGGACAATTAACATAAAGCATTTATTGAGGAGACCATGGGTTCTTCCTCTGTGTTTGAACCAGAGGATTCCCTTGTGCTTTCATACACTGAAAATTCAATGTTTCATGTTCAACAATGATATTTTAATTCTTCTTTTAGGTTTGACTTGGATCCCCTTTCATGAAATAAAAGCAGCCTTTTTTCTGTCAGTTCCAGACAGTTTAAAGCTGCTTCATGGGGAATTAACAAAAGGGGAGATGAAAAATAATAATATTAATAGAGTCACAATCACTGAAGGCAGTAGTTTGATTGCTGAACAGAGGAACAGAGAATGCACAGCCTTGTTTAATTTAAAGAAAAAAAAAAAAAAACCAAAGCAAACCTTGTGGGAGGAAAGGCTGGATGAGAACAGAGGCAGCCACTATGGAAAGGTGAGAGCACAGCAGAGAAAACCTCAGCATCCATCATCCTATAAAATTAGGGTTTGAAAGGGTTGTGGTGGAGCCAAAGCAGGTTGTGAGGTGGCTTTGCTGTTCCCTGCTGCCCTGAGCAGCATTCCCACAGAATGCTTTCGTGCTGCTCCACTGAACTCGCTTCCAAAGGGGGATTATAAAGATATTTTTGTGCAGAATAAGCACAGTGAGAAGTACAAAGTGCTCTAGCTGACTATTTCCACCCTTAAACCTTGGTGGACACTTGCAGGAACCCCTGTGGATGCTGCCAGAAACAAAGAAGTCTTTTGTTCATTCTTCAGAAAGTGTTGGTGCAAAACTGTTCAGCCTGAATCCAGAAATAAGACAGCCCAATGTAGCTCCATCAGGTTGCTGTGGGTTTTTCCAAGTGGCAGGAAATAATTTGGGATAACCTGGTAGTGCCATGTGTGAGGAAATGCTCTGCAGCAGTGGATTCAGCACCTGCCCTTAGTTTCCACTTTTTTATGTTCTTCCACTTGTGAGAGTGTGTGTATAGAGGAATATTTACTTTTAACAAAGAAAAAAGTCTAGTAGAGTTTTGTTTTTTTTTTCTTTAGGAAAAGAAGTCTGTGGGGGTTTTATAAATAACCTTATGCCCAGGTGTTGTGGGAGGCTCATTTCCTATTTTCATTGACATGAACTTCTTCTCCTACAAGGCATTTGGTAGAGATCTTATGATTTAAACCCAAATACAAATCCCCATAGTCCCCAGCTGAGACCCTGCCTGGCAAGGAAAGGAGTTCTGGATGGTGCAGGTTTGTCTGAGCATAAAGTTCAGTGAAAATTTCATTGGCTCTAGCAATTCTTTCAAGAATTCTTCACAGAATGAGTTGTTAAATATTGGCAGGTGCTGCCCAGGGAGCTTTGGAGTGCCCTGGAAGGTGCCCAAGGAAGGGCTGGAGGTGGCACTCAGTGCTCTGGGCTGGGGACAAGGTGGGCACTGGGCACAGCTGGGACTCCATGGGCTGGGAGGGCTTTTCCAGCCTAAATCCTTCTGTGAATGCTATGCTTTGTGTCCTACTGGACAATAATCCTATTATTTGCTTTCCTGAGCATCCCAGTATGGAGCTGACTGAGGTCAAGTACTCGATGCTCCAAGTTGCTTTGCCTTGTGGTGCCCTTTTGTGGTCATGAGGCTTTCAAAGGCTCAAGTAAATTTTTGTTTTTCACTCACATTTTGAATTTAATAATTGTCTGAGAAAAATCTGGGCAAAAATATTTCATTTCAAGTGAATGCTGGATATCAAATTTAGTGGCAGCTTAGTTTTGAGATGGTTTCTGACTCTATTCTGGTTCAGGCTCAGCTGTCTCTGATGTTATTTGAATTAAAGCAGTAAATCTTGTACTTCATGGAATCACAGAATGGTTTGGGTTGGAAGGGACCTTAAAGCTCACCCAGTTCCACCCCCTGCCATGGGCAGGGACAGCTCCCACTGTCCCAGGCTGCTCCAAGCCCCAATGTCCAACCTGGCCTTGGCCACTGCCAGGGATCCAGGGGCAGCCACAGCAAATCTGGGAAATCTTTTCCAAGGCCTCCCCAACCTCACAGGGAACAATTCCCCCTCATTATCCCACCTGACCCTATAATTTTTCAGTTTGCAGCCATTCCCTGTGTGCTGTCCCTGAATCCCTTGGGAATTGTCTCTCTCCAGCTTTCCTGGGGCTCCTTCAGTCCCTGCAAGGCCACCCTGAGCTCAGCCCAAAGCTTCTCCTCTCCAGGCTGAACAATGGCAGCTGTGCCAGCCTTTCCTCCCAGCAGAGCTGCTCCAGCCCTCTGCTCATCCTGCTGCCTCCTCAGGCCTGAGGAGCTCAGGTGATGCTGGAGGTGCTTCCTGAGGTATTGGCATCCACCTCTGCTCCACGGCACAGAGGGAATTATGTGGAATCCTCTCCCTTGCAGCCTTACAGAGAGTGCTTCCCCTAAATAAGAGTTTCTGCACTAAACTCCATTTTCTGTGCCCTCCAGAGCAGCCCAGCCAAAGCACAGGCTGCAGAAGTGGGTTCTCATGCTGCCTGTGCTGGTGTGAATCGTGTCCCTGTCCTTCTTCCCAGCTGGGACCCAAATTCCCAGAGCTCTGCACCACTGAGCCCTGCAGGTGAGAGGCTCCCCTGCCTTCCTGGCAAAGCACCTCAAAACAGGGATAAATACTGGGTGTTACCAGTGAAGTGCAAGCAGGGCTTTTTCATATCACATTTATTTAGTTTTCCCTCATTTAATGCTCACTTTTTGAGCAAAGACACAGGACCAGCAGCAGCTGCCTGGCTCTGAGTGCCTGGGCCTTCCCTCTGCCTTGCAGAGTGTGCTCCGAGTCAGATGTTAAAATTCAGCTCACTTGGAGCAGGTCTTGACTTAATCAGCGTGGGGTAGAGAAAGTAATGCTGCAATGCTGATAGAAAAGGTCACTTGTCTGAGAGGAGAGCAGCTTGCCCTGGGTTTTCCATCCCTTCCACCCCAGGGGTGCCATGGCCAGGCTGTAA
Organism: Chaetops frenatus; assembly: GCA_013400775.1. Classification (NCBI taxonomy): domain Eukaryota; kingdom Metazoa; phylum Chordata; class Aves; order Passeriformes; family Picathartidae; genus Chaetops; species Chaetops frenatus. Next base: position 3,955 of record VZTR01005386.1, on the reverse strand, counting down.
TGTTTGGGAAGTGGCTTTGATTTTGGGACTTCCAGGGAGCCAGCCTGGTGTTTTCTGGTGTTGACATGTGGCTTCCAGACCCTCAAATCCAATGCACATTATGAAAATGTTGGATTTAAACCATATTTTAATAATTTGGCCACCTGTACAATATCCTAATAACCTTAGGAGAACTTGAGATCCTCTGTAAAGTTATTCATAGCAGATGTTAAATCTTCAGCGTATTCTACACATTTACACACTGGGGGACAGACACTAAACATTGCCCTTACAAAAATAACCTGAAACATATTTATTTCAAAGAATTAGAGTGGGTCATAGCAGGAAGTGGATGCAGGAAGCTTCATCCATTGTTGTGGTTTGTTTTAAAGGTGTGCTCCAAGTGAGAGGATTAAAAGTAGTTTTGGTCTTTACTACAGTTGGACAAAATTATTTGGGTGTTTAAAAGATAAAAAAGCATTTTATTATAGCTTTCTTTTTTTTTTTTTTTTTTTTTTTCTGGCACACAGCAACTCTCCAGCTTTAAAGATGTCATTACAGGGCACTAAATCCTAAGTGCCAAACCTCTTCTCTAATGATTGAAAAATTACCCTTTTGGTCTGAACTTGAGAGCCAGAAGTGGAAAACCTGCTGGGAAGAGGCAGAAGTCCTACTCTGATGTAACTGGGCAACAAATCTCTTTAAGGAGCCAAGTGAATTAGCTTTTAAAGAGCTTTTAAAGATTAAAACATTGCTGGCAATCAAATGCACATATATATGTGTGTGTATATATATAATTATAGTCTCCATTGGTGTAGGTACCTTCAAGTGTGCAAACTCTGAGTTGATTTCAGAAACCATAACACCTTTTAAATCTTGATTTTTTTTCTTTTGGTAACTATGGGGGCTGGATTTTTTTTGTGATGACAGGTTCTGGCAAAGTCACAGAATGACAGTCACAGAATGGTTTGGGCTGGAAGGGACCTTAAAGCTCACCCAGTGCCAGCCCTGCCATGGGCAGGGACAGCTCCCACTGTCCCAGGCTGCTCCAAGCCCCAATGTCCAGCCTGGCCTTGGGCACTGCCAGGGATCCAGGGGCAGCCACAGCAAATCTGGGCACCCTGGGCCAGGGCCTGCCCACCCTCCCAGAGAGGAATTTCTTCCTAAAGTCACCAAATTTTCAAGAAACCACTGGTTGTAGGGGCTACAATTTTATTTCTCCAAAGGCAGTTTGGTCATAACTTTTGGACAACCCAGGTCTGACTGGGTGTCTCACCTGCCTCAGCCTCAAGGAACTGGATTTGATGATCCTAGGGGGTCCCTTCCAACTCTGAATATTCTGTGATTCTGTGAATCAAACCATGGTAGGAAGTGGAAAGGAGGGTGCTCAGCCTTGGCCCAAAGTTGTTTTTTCCTTAAAGAACAGACTGGAATATTCTAGAGGCTGTGGACTAATTAAAGTGAGAAGTTTTGCTTCATTTTCTGAGCACTAAATAGGAGCATCACTCAGGGGACTCCTGCCTGGTGTGTTTAGGGGTTGCCATTGAAAAATTGGCTTAGGGGGTGAAAAGTCTGAGTTCCTCTGCTGCTGGAGCTGATAAAGAGACACCTGGTTGGCTTTTCCAGCTGCAGGTGTAGTGTCAGCCTGGATGTGACCTCTCTGTTTCTGCAGGAGAACAGATCATGGGTGTTACACAGGGAAAAAAATAATATCTGCAGCTGGAGACAGGGATGGGGCAAAATTTCCTCTTTTGTCATAAATCAGTGCAAAACTTCTGTGATTATTAGAATGAAATTGCATCATCCTGTAGCTTTGTGCTGCATTAGGTGATGTTGAAATAAATGATACCCACTGCTTTATCCTGAAATCAGCTAAAACTCATCCCAATGGATTTTTATTTTTATTCCAAATTTTAATTGCATGTGTATATATGGACTTATATAACCCCTCAGAGATTTCTGACATGCAAATATTGATTTACTGAGTTGCTGAGATTGTGTCAAGAGGCCTTTGGACACTGACAGCTTCTGATCTTTTGGTGAAATATGTGTTCTTTTTCATTTGAAGGCTGGTTTATTCAGCCAGGTAGAGCATCACAAGGAGTGGCTGAGGTGTCTATTTTGATTTCCTGTCTGGATAGCTCAGCATTAAAGTGGCTTGTTAGGACTTGGCATTAGAGATTCCTGGAGAAGAAAAGGCTTTGGGAAGACCCAGCTTTGGCCTTCCAGTACCTGAAGGAGCTGACAAGAAAGATGGAGAGAGACAATTTCCAAGAGTTGTAGTGACAGGACAAGGGGGAATGGCTTCCCACTGCCAGAGGACAGGGCTAGATGGGATATTGGGAAGGAATTGTTCCCTGGGAGGGTGGGCAGGCCCTGGCCCAGGGTGCCCAGATTTGCTGTGGCTGCCCCTGGATCCCTGGCAGTGCCCAAGGCCAAGATGGACACTGGGGCAGCCTGGGACAGTGGGAGGTGTTCCTGCCCATGGATGGAGCTGGGTGATCTTCAAGGTCCCTTCCAGCCCAAACCATTCCATGATTCCAAAGACCATTCCATGACCCAAGAGCTGCCTGGCTTCTGCCAGCATTCAGGAGTTACTCCATCTCTGATGGGTGTGTGGCTTGTTTGGATTTCTCTGCCCATCTCTCTTATCCCTTCTTCTCTGTTTTCCCTTAAACATTCTGGATTTGGTGCTCAAACCCTCCGAGCAGGGCACTCTCAGGCAGCTGTGTCCAGATAATCATGGAGCCAAAAGGTCAGGGCATGATATTCCCCAGGAGCCAGCCCTGGGTTAGGATGGTGTTGTAGGAACTTTGTATTTGCAGCAGCACCAGCCCCAGGAGCAGCAGCAGGAAGGCTGTGGGGTAGGAGCACCCTGGAGTCTTCCAGAGAGACTGACCCAAGTCTCAGTTTGGGGCTGCTCAAAGCTGTCATTAAATATATTCCTGTCCCAGGAGGGTTTTTCTCTGCATCTCTGTAAATGCTGTTGATTTCTGTGGGCTTTGGAAAGGCCCTCCTTGTGCATAAATCAAGCATGAATTTAATAAACACAGAATCTCTGCTTTGGTCTCACTGTGACTCAGGACATGCAGTGAATGTGCAGAACTGCAATGAACCAGGGAAACATTTCCCAGACTGTCACTAGCAAATGGGAAAGCTGTAAATCCTGAGCAGTTAATGTGGAAAAGCTGATGCCTTTTCCATGGACAACAGCTTAAAACCCCCTGTTCCCTGTATCTTTCAAGCCATAAAATCAAGAAATGAAAAGTTAGCAGCTCATGAAGTGAGAAAACAGCGTAGCAGCATAACCTTTGTTTAGTCATGGGCTCTGACCCTCTGGATGCTGCTTTTCCACAGAATGCTGCTGTCCTGGAAGCATTGCAGCAGCTAATGAGCAGTGGGGAGCGTGGCCGTGGTCACTGTCAGGTTGCAGGATGGACCGTGCTTTGACATGGTCAATTATTTCCTTCTTGTTCTGCCCTCGGAGTTGAAACAGTGTGGATAGTTCTTCTTTTCCCCTTCACCAATTGCAGCAAAACAGCCTCAGAAAAACAACTATTCAGGGTCTGGGAAAACATGAGAAAAAATCTCAACAGGATAAAAAGGAAAAAGAGACTTTTAAGGGTTTCTGTCTTTTTTTTTTTTTTAATTTATTGACTGAGAAGTTTAATTTGTTTTCAGACTAAGTGTTCATGTTCAAAATTGGTTGGGTTTTATTTTTTTTTTAAATTTAATTTTTTTTTTTTTTTTTACTTTTTAAGCTTAAAAAGAATATCTGACTTTTGCTAACAGTAAGGAATNAAACCCCAGGAATATAAAGGTGTGAGAGCATTAAAGCCTAAAACATCAAAAAAAAGTGTGTGTGGGGGGGGAGAAGGTTGATATCTCCACTTTCTTCTGTCAGGACGACGGATAAAGTTGTGCTGAATTCAGGAATTCAGGGAACTCTCCTGGCTTCATTCCTGTACGGTTTTGG
>VZTR01005385.1:56429-69070 GCA_013400775.1 Chaetops frenatus | reverse complement strand
GGGAAAATATTTGTTTAAAAGAAAAAAAGTAATTCTACATGAATACACAAGTTCAGCTATTCAAAATCTTCATTATTAGATGTTAAGTTGGAACAACTTTTATCTCTTCAAATCGAAACTTCAGGAATTCTCCTGAAGACACATTTTTGGTAGATAGCAATACTCTATCACCACATCATTACATTACTAAATTAAAATAAGCTGTATAATGTCAAGTTTCAGTTAACTACTTTATCAAAAGTTTGCAAACTACCTTTCAGACTAATGGGGAATTACTTTTAGGGTCTTCACTTGAACCCTTGCTGCCTTTTTGATTCTCAAAAGATTTAAGAAATGGGGCTTTGGGGTGGAAATTGGAGGTAAAACTGATAGTGATACAGTAATGCATTTTGTCCCAGATAAGAATGTTGCCTGGTGAATCTTTCAGCAATACAGGAATATTGGCAAAAGTCTTTACTATCCCCTGAGAATGTCATCTGGATTACATCCTCTCTAGCAGTTGGATTAAATCACTTGTAAAAAAGAGATCCCTTTTCAGTATTTATTTATTTATTTAAAGACAACAACTATAAAACTAACCCCATTTAAAAAAAGGAACATTTGTGTGGATTTCTCAAGACCCAATCTGAACTTTATAAGCTCTTCAGAAGGAGTAACTGTTTGGTTTGTATTTTCAGTGTGTTGCAAGAGTCTCACTAATCCGTGGGTCTGATCATGACATCCCTGTGGGGCAAAATTACTAAATGGTGACAACACAAACACCAATAATTCCGCAAGTATTAGGATGGGAATAGAGGTTCCAACACCTACAGACAGATATCTATAATTTTCCCTTAAAAAAAGTTCTCTCATTGAATCTACTGAGAGTCTTAGCAGTAATCAATAATTGCCCACTACGAGAATTTTGAAGACAGGTGCTAAATCTACAAAGTAAATAATTACACTTTGTATTTCTTTAACACCGACACTTTAACAGTATCAAGAGAAAGGTTTGGGGTTTTTTGCAACTCAAACTGAAAAGCGATGATTTTGGCTGCAATTTAAGCACACCTTTGAGTAGGATTTGGGATGTCTATAACCATGGAAGACAGAAGTTTATAGCTCCAGCTCTGATCTTAATGTTGGCTTTCACAAGGGCCTGTGGGAGATCCACTGACAGCAAGCAGGTTTGAAAGCAGCTGTGATTACAGTCACTCTGAGACTGCCAAACACTGCATGTGGGGTGAGACAATACACCATTAAAATTTTCAGCATGTTTTCTTCCAGCAGAGATTTTATGTTTTTATAAAGAAAGAGCACAGGATGAAGACACCACACAGAAGGAGTGTGGGGAGAAGAAGGAAATCAAGAGAAAAAGCAACCCTTGGTTGTTTTAGCAGCAGCATGATATGAACCAAAGGTACATACACTGAATAGCCATATGAAATAATACAATATATTTTAGGTAAAAAAAACAGACCAGTTAATGGTGATGGCTAGCAATCTAATAGTAATTTGAGTATCCAAATTTGCTGAGTATTTTAACCCGAGTCTTACAGCAAACTTTTCAGAGGGGTTCAAATGCTCCCTCTTTCCAAACTGAGTTTTCATATCACTACCTTCTCTAGTAGCCAGGTCATGGCACACCCTCCCTGACAGCAAGCCATTCACACCAACTAGTGCTTTGGAAGAAGTACACCATCTCACACAAGGACCATCTGCTCAACAATATGTCCAGATCTCACACACATTGCTTAAAATGGAGCCATGGGGCACTCTGAAATAAGCTGAGCTCTTTGCTGTCCCCCGAGACATTTGTAAACTACATTTGGTACCGTCTTCTCATACATGCAAACCACCTTCCCTGCTCCTCTAGACTGGATCCTGACATTTGATTAACTCGTAACACAAATTCCCTTTATTAATCTCTTCTGTAATTATTTTGCAGTCATCACATATCTGTGTGTCAGGTGATGCAACACTTTTAAGAGTTCTTCAAAGACTTAATCCAAAATAATAATAATAACAATGAAATAATCAAAAATTATTTCCTCTCATTTGAGCACATTCTGTTTACTCTTACTGAGGAAGACATTTTACAGCAGTGTCAGTGACTCAACAGAGAATGCTCAAATAGAAGGATAGTTCAATTGATTTGCTGCTTCTTTATTAATATTGCATTTTTTTTTTTTTGTCAAAGGATGTTGATTTACTTTGGAAATCCTAAAGTAGTATAGCACATGCACAATGATACAAGAACAACAACCTTGCCCCTGTTGTTTAGTGTTATTTTGATTTATCTTAAACTCTCATAAAGGGATTGATAACAATTTATGAGAAGTTACTTGCAAGGATGAATATTACCAAGACTAGGAATGAATCCAAAGAATCTGTACTAAAAATTAAATTACTGCACCTTAAATCCACGTCAGAACCTTTAAATCCATTACTTTATTCTCAGATGTTAGCTGCCCATGAGTTTCTATTACCTAAACAATTGTGTTGTAAGTCCTATACAGGTATGGCAAAAGCAAAAATGAGGAAGTCATGTCTCAGTTCCATCAAAGGTTGCTTTGGATGACAATCTTTGTCTCTGACTTAGACTCTACTCTGTCTGCCCATGTTCACATGTACTAGGCTTCAGTCTTTGTACAGCTGACTACATTTTTACCTTAATACTGTTTATCCTATCTTTACTATAAATTTAGAATTACAAATAAAATTGATAATACCACTTATCTCAGAGAGAAAGCTCATTGCATCTCTTAGTATCACCCTCACTGTCAGTATGATACTGTTATTCATTATGATGTCATGATAGGGAACTGAAGGCTACATTCAAGATGTTATATATAGTTGTTCCAAATTATCATATGCTGTTTCTCAAATAGTGACAAGAGAGTGTGACCTGCAATTTAAACAAGCTGTATTATAAATGCAACACACTTTAAATGAAAATAAAATACCAAAGCCAAGTTTAACCATGTTTTACCTAGGCATCTTTAATATATTATTCATCCAGAACAACAATGAACATGGATAACCTTTCATTTTCTACTATTTGTTTGGCAAAATTCTTCATTCTTTTGCCTTAGTCATGAATGCTTTTGACAACAGATACTTGGCTGAGAAGCTAAAAATAAAACTGTAAGTACTACTGTAAGAGGTAACATACAGCATCATAATCTTTCAACAGAAGAGGATTCCAGCTCTACAGTGCAATAGCAGACCTGCCTCTGAGATCTCATCCTTTGTGCTGGTCCCTGTTCCAGGACCACTCATTTCTTCCCGAAGTAAAATTAGAATAATAAAATTATTTAGGTTGGAAAAATCTTTAAAATCATCAAGTGCAACCATTAACTGAGCTCTGCCAAGTCTACCAAACCACGTCCCCAGGTGCTGCCTCTACACGTCTTCTAAGTATATCCAGGGATGGTGACTCCACCACTTCCCTGGGCAGCTTGTTCCAATGTCTGTTCCCATTTTGGGAAAGAAATGTTTCCTAGTATCCAGTCTAAACATTCCCTAGTGCAACCTGAGGCAATTTCCTCTCAATTTGTCACTTATTGTTTGGGGAAAGAGGCTGACCCCCCCACCTGGCCACAGCCTCCTCTCCGGTAGTTGTAAAGAGTGACAAGGTCACCCCTGAGCCTTCTTTTTGCCAGGTGGAATAACCCCATCTCCCTCAGCTGCTTCTCACAGGACTTGTGCTCCAGACCCTTCCCCAGCTCCATTGCCCTTCTCTGGACACTCCGGCACCTCAGTGTCCTTCTTGTAGTGAGGGACTCAGAACTGGACACAGCACTCGAGGTGTGGCCTCAGCAGGACAATCCTGCCCTGGTCCTGCTGGCCACACTATTGCTGATCCAGGCCAGAATGCCTTGGGCCTTGCCTACTGCTCTCTACAGATGAAACAGAACTATTGTCTGTAATGTAAAACAAGCAGAGATTTTGGTCATTTGTCTTTCAGTATGATGGAAGTATCCACTTAAGTCACCAGGACAGATCTTACTTTTCCTCTGCCACTGAAAGACTGCACTCTACTTGGTGGTTAGCTTGTAAACACCCATTTTGGTACACACGTGTACAAAAGTGGAAAAGAAACTAGAGGAACCACAGATCAGATTTCTGAAGTTGCCAAATCAAGTTGTAGTTTCTACTTGATGTAAAAGCAAGAAGACCAAAACAGTCATCCGCCTTATATTCCAAATAATATTTCTGCTAGTCAAATGACTGCCTTTCTTCTCATTTCACTTCCAAAGTTGTTCCCAGAATACATCCTGTTGCACACAAGCAAGCAAATATATTTTGTAACATTTGCCACTGATTGTCAAGAAGCTGCTTCTTGCCGTCGTAAGAATGTCAGTTCTCCAGTATTTACAAGAACTTTTTAAAATGTGGTTAAAACACCAACATTTTTGTTACTGAAGCCATCAGATCTAAGTACACAAAAATCCCCAAAATCTCTATGATGTGACACAAGTGAATTTCAGAAGCCCTGAACTCCAAAAAAGATTTGTTGAATTCTGAGACAGAGACAGGGACATCTTTCTGTGCTTCCCCCTTCAGGCAAGTTGTGAATAAATCTTTCTAAGCACTTTGCATGACTAGTCCAGGTTTACCAATGGCAGAAAAGTCTCTGATGCCCAAGCGTCCAACGCCATCCCAAGATTAGGTGGCTATCTGATAAATTCAAGTCATTACTGCTGCCCACTGATGAGTAACATTGTTACTCATCAAAACCCTGGTGGAGGCATTCATCACAGCAACATATACCTGAAGGAAGCCCTTTAAGTGGTGCTAAAGCACTCGCTCAATACTCATTTCGTGGCAATCCTCACTTTTTCACTTTGCAAGATGCATTACAGCTCACTGCTGCTCTCCCTTTAATGTTTAGGTTGTCTTACAATCTCTACTCACAGCAAGTTTGTCTAGTGAGGTATCCAGTTAACTCTTAGATCTAATTACTAGGTATGCATACTATTCAGGAAAACAACATAACTTTTATTTATTCTTTTTTATAATCTGAGAGCAAAAATGCTCAAATTCTTTCCAGACATCGCAGGGATGTAATACCTTCTTCAGAAATAAAAAAACCCAAACAGGTAAATTCAAAATTATAGAGCCACAATCAGCACTTTCATAACAACTTTGTTTGAACTTTGCAGTTATTCCTGACATATTTAGTTCACTTTTTACTTGATTTATAATACATACTGCTGTTTCAAGCTCTCATGCTGTGCTGGCTCTCTGAGTATTGTATATATTGCATACTGCCAGCTATGAAGTCATGCTAAGATTGTGAAATACATCAAAGCAAGGACATTCAAAGCTTCTTCAGACATTCTCATCTAATTTCCTCCTCTGCTTTAGCTGCAGTTTATGTTGCACTACATTGAGGCATGAGCCTGAGATTCTGGTAATCCATCAAAAGAACAAGATGCAGACTTTAAAGATATTTTTCAGAACTACTGTTAGTGGGTGAACCTCAAAGGCATTACTGAAAACACCCAGTATATTCACTAAACCTCAAGTCTTTGTGACAGTCTTTTTGGAATCAGCTGGCATCTCGCTTTTTCTTCTCCTGAGTAATATGAAATATTTCATGCTTTTGGAAATCAAAATGTAGTTTTAGTGGTCAGGTTTTCTTGGTTGATTTTTGGATTTATTTTTTTCAAACTCAGATGAAACTCCTAGAGGCTACATCTCCCTCGTTTAACATTACTTGTGACAAACATTTCTTGGGAAACTTGTATATAAGTAGCTACAGTAATTTTAAGAATTGACAACAGTATTTCGGCTACTACTTCAATTTTTTTCACTTACAGGTAATATGCTGCTAAAGCAGATCTTTTGGTCAGGCCACTAAACAAGCTAAATGAGCTGTGGTTGACACTGCCCACTCACCACAGCTAAATTCTATATTATTTTTAAACCTGTCTCATTATCAACATAAAGAAAAAATATTAGTCCCAGTGTTTGGGTTTTTTTAATAGCAAACATATAAGATGGTACCAAGTTGCTTTTATTGCATTATAAATCCCATTGATTTTTAAATTAACAACTTTTTTTAGCATCAGAGGAAGATAAGAGGTCACAGAGATCTTATATTTATGGTAGAGTTCATCTATGTGCCTGACCAGTTTGCTGACACAGCACTGGTCATTGTCTTTATTTCTACTGTAACTCCAAACATGTTCTTCACAGGCTGTTATCCTTTTCTTCCAGGAGCTACTCTTCTTTCTGTCAAGAGATCCCACCTGTGGCTGGGATGCAGCTGATGCAAATGAATGGAGTCGATCAGCACTGAAGCTTTGACTGTTCCAGTTTTGATCTCACTTGATTTTCATAGTCAGGGCTTTGCCCAAAGCACATGAAGTGATATGAAGGGTTTGCTAGTGGCAATGACCAAGAATTTGGTGGAAGTTCAGGAATTATCCCTGTGATAGAGCAACACAACTCTCTTCTGGCTTTTAGACAGATTAAGCAGTAACTTACTATTCCACTATAGCTCACAACACTGCCATAAAAGACAAGGATACCGGAAGAGCTCATTCATTTGCTCTTTTGAGGTTTTCAGATGAAAGAGACATTAAAATACTAAGCTATATCTGTACTTACACTGTGCTCTTGCAAACTGATTCCTATGTCAACCTAGCTAAATGACCACTAGCTTTATGGGATGCTGCTTTCTACTGCCTGCAATTTTCCTGTTCAGTTTGTGTCCCTAAATGTTGGCTCATTGGCTGATAGTGCTTTTCTGAGCCAACAAACATCAGTTAAATTCATCTCTCTTACTTAACAGAAGAAATAAAATTAAACAGAAAAGCATTTTTCATTCTGATAAAAAACCCAATTAATCTATTCATTATGAAACTATCATTAAAAACCAGTTAACAGAAAAGGTTTACAAGCAACTTTTCCTCAGCAGACATTTGGCAGCCAATTGTATCCATGCTAAGAACACACTCTTACAAGACTCTTCCATTGTTTAAAAAAAAAAAAAAAAAAAAAAAAAAAAGGTACTTTAGATATGTCTGGTTAGCAGCTATACTGGTAAGAGAACTTTATACTGCAACTGGCATAGTTTCAATGCTACTTTTACTTGAAATTCAGCAAATTAAAAGGAAGAGCACAATGGTGGCCAGACTTTGATTCATCAATCACTCATCAAATTTAAGAATGACCAACCTCTTTTCTTTCCAGTTACATAAAATTCTTCAGGAATTCAATTTTCAGGAATTGGATGCATGTAAATTTCAAGGGGTGAGGTTTGGCTGCTTCAGTAATTCCTCAAATAAAATACAAAAGAAAGAAGAGTATGGACTTGGGGATTTCTCCTCTCCTCTAAATTATTACTAAACAAATGTAATTTGTGGTCTGAGATGGAGCTGATAGAACTGTTACCCATGCTCCCATTATGGCAGACCAACACTTCTGCTAATGCATTTTTGTCTGCCAGGACTTTCAACCTACCACATATTAAACCCCAAAGTGCTCTGGAGCCAGTCTAGCCAGCAAGCAAATCAGAGTCCCTCTCCTATGTGTCTTGTTTGTGGCAGCACCAAATCTACAATTTTGAGTCTCCCGTGGGATTCATGAGGCTGTCACAGTCCTATTCTACTTCCCAGCTATATAGACTCCTGCTCTTTAGTGCATCCAAAATTTACAAAAATCCTCACTCTCCCTTGTTCATCAACTGACTGCATCGGTCCTCTGTAGTAAGAGGGGACTGACCTTTTGTTTGTTTTCCAAGAGTAACACTGTATTCCAGCCATTCTTAAGGCATTTCTCAACATGCCCTAAGGCAAATTATCATATTATTCATTGATTGCTTTCCTAATTTCCTATAAAAAGCCAACACTCTGTTTTTATTATGCAATACAATACAAACAAAGGCATGGGCATTTCAGAAGAGCGTGAGGGTGGTGGTGGTTTGGGGCTTTTTACTTTCTTCTCCTCCATTCCCACCAATTTTTTTTTTTAATAAGATAACCAGACAAATATCTTAAAAATTCTCCTGTGTATATTTAGAAATTTAAAAAAATCTAACATCTAATAGGATTTGTTATTCTAGAAGAGCATAAGGAAAATGTTATTGTAGTCTGCTGGAATGCAGAATTATCATTGCAGAGCCGGGATAAATGTTTAAACTCCAGTTTTTCTGAATACTAAAGTCACATTAACCTTTCCCATTACTTTTCCCCTCTCTAAATGCCAACTACCTATTTGGATTGCTATAAAACAACATAAAACAATGTCAAACGGAGACAAAGACAATCCAGTGAACATCAGATTTTGACTTGGAGTGTTTTTTCAGAGCATTCTTTAAGCCAATTTAGGGAGCCACTGAAGTTCTTTGGACTATTCATAGAGCAGGGAACTGCATGAACTAAGCAAGTATTGATTAACACTTGCATGAACCAAGCATTAACAGGCAGCTCACAGGAAACTCTCTCTTATTTGAACTACTCAATTATGGTACACCCAAAGTAGTAATAGCATCTATTTCCAAAAGTAACCTGCCATACAAAGCACTTGGTCCCAAAAAGGTGCAAGAAGAAATACATTCTCTGCCATTTTAAAAATGCTGTAAGTCACTCTAAACACCAATTTATGAAAAAGTATAAAAAAACAGTAACTGNCAGGAAACTCTCCCTTATTTGAACTACGCAATTATGGTACACCCAAAGTAGGAATAGCATTTCCAAAATTTCCAAAACTATTTCCAAAATTAACCTGCCATACAAAGCACTTGGTCCCAAAAAGGTGCAAGAATAAATACATTCTCTACCATTTTTAAAATGCTGTAAGTCACTCTAAATACCAATTTATGAAAAAGTATCAAAAAACAGTAACTGCCACAATTCAGTGTGTCGTAACCTGCAAATATCTATATTTTAAGGGACAAAGGCAGCCAAAACTATAACCTAGCAGCACATTCTTTTCAGAAGGAATATATTCTCTGTTGATAAAGATATCCTTCAACTTGTACCACAGCCACGAAGTATCTATATAGACGTCTTGTTCATAAAGACTCAGGATACATTTTGGGATTTACCATGAAGAAGCCTTCAACACAAGCAAAATACAACCTTCTACTGACATCATAACCTTTGAGCTAAACCATCCCCTCTACCAAAAGTGCCAGCAGTAGGACCATTTGATATGTCTCACTAAATCAAAGCCACATAGAGCAAAATGTGGGCTTAGAGGGGAAACAAAAAAGAGGAAGGACAGGTTTGGAAAATTAGGTCTAGATCCATATGCAGGGAGGAATAGAAGTCAAATACCTTTGTTAAATGCACTTTTATAAATACTTGAGAATCAGAAGATTGCAGGCCCTTTTATCATACCTGGGTCTTCTGTGAAACCTTGAAAAGAGCCAATATTGTAATGCTTTTTACTTCTTAATTGAAAAAGTCCTTGAAGGTGTCAGTTTTGCATGTGCATCGTGTCTATAGCTAGAGATTTTTTCAGCGGCACAAACAGGACTGAAGTTCATAAGTTGCCCTCAATACTACAGGAAAGGAACCAACCAAAAAAAGAACACATTTTTAAAACTCTTATTCTTGTTTCAAAGAAATTTAATATGACCAAGAACCATTTCACAGTCAGAAGGTTCATGTAAACAACTATGAGCCCCTACCACCTCGATGTTTCTCTACAGTCATCCATAAAATATAAAAGTCAGAAATCTTCCTGGTTCTTGGGGTTGAATTTCCTACAATGTTTACCTGAATATTTGAAGACAATTTATGGATAAAAGATGCTAGGCCAGGAATAGAAAGATATATTAAAAGTGTTTGTTTTGATTAGGATTAATGGAATTCAAATATTTAATTACTTCATTGGTGGGGGCTGTAGTGTCTCATTGTTCACATTTCCTCTCCTAGATCAGTACTATCTTTTTTATTACCACTGCACATTTGTTGCTTGGAAAAACTGATGAAAATGAAATTAATTTCTGAAAATTTGTCAGGAAAAGATACTTAAGTCCCATGTTTCATTAAATTAAGAGCACTGGAGAATTAACTCACACCTGTCCCTCAGTATCAAGAGCCAATCAAGAAATACATACTAGAAGTTGCATTAAAGATATTCCTAGAAGAGACAGGAAGATAAAATAGCTTTTGTTTTTGTATTACTTAAAAATAAAGTGGAAGAAAAGAAAATCCAAAATTATTTTGACAATTACAGCATCAGTGGATTCATGTGGCAAGCAAAAAAATGGATTAATGCATTTTGATGGCATTTCCATTTCACTTAGTGGGCATCACATGCTGTACCCTGTAGCAACACAAAGTGTAAAGCACATTTTATACAGTTTAGTAGTCTATTTGCATAGAACAGGTAATAGAATATAGTATAGCATTATATATATAAGTATTTAGAATAACTAGTTTTCCACAATTAACCGACATTCTGATCCTAGGCCTGTATCCAGATTAATTAAGAACTTATTTATTTTTTATTCGGTGTAAGCGTGTCTCCTTTCATGATCAATTTTGGTGAGTAACACTATTGAAATGAAAACTTTATATTAGTTAAGATACAGACACCCCCATAACCAGGAGCCTTAGGAAAATTAGGGTAAAATAGAAACACATAAACAAATGGTAGGGTGAAAAATCTTCTAGATAAGTTCAAACACCTCAGTGTGGTATTACTTCAGCAGGGTTTCTCCTGATCAAGAGCTGTTAGTGGAAAACTGAGAAATATATTTACTACTGAAAGTAGCACTGAAGACACCAGTCAAATAGAGCCTGCATTTAAACTCTTCTTGTTCTTCATTTAGAAAGTTTCAGAGCATTCCCCAAGATTATCTGAACTTTATTAATGTTTTGTCAGCTCTAGACTGTACAGGCATTGCTTCTGACCTGAAACCAAATCGTTTTGGTGGTGGACATGGCAACTTTTTAACCAGCATGCAGCAGCAATCCTTTATAACCAATAACAATTGGAAGAAGGTAGTAGACTAATAATGCAAACCACAGTTCAGTTGGAGGAGTTAGAGCAGGGACTTGATCTCTCAAACAACCTGGTTCACTTCTTACAAGGAAAGAGCTGTACAGGCCTTGGAGTGAGCAGCTCCACTGCAAAGTCTCTGGGGTCTTGGTGAACAGGAATCTAAACTCTAGTGACTTGTGACCTGGCAGCAATGAAGGCTAACAGCACATGTGGCTGTACCAATTGGAGCATCATCAGTTTTCTAAGGAAATTATTAAGCTTCCTTAATTAAGGACTTTCAGACTGTCTCTGGATTCAGTGTTGGGCAACCTCCTAAGGCCCCTTCCAAGCTGAAGGATTTATATTAATGACACCAGATTGTCAGNTAACCAATAACAATTGGAAGAAGGTAGTAGGCTAATAATGCAAACCACAGCTCAGTTGGAGGAGTTAGAGCAGGGACTTGATCTCTCAAACAACCTGGTTCTCTTCTTACAAGGAAAGAGCTGTACAGGCCTTGGAGTGAGCAGCTCCACTGCAAAGTCTCTGCAAGAGACTAAACTCTACTGACTTGTGACCTGGCAGCAATGAACAGCACATGTGGCTGTACTAATTGGAGCATCATCAGTTTTCTAAGGAAATTATTAAGCTTCCTTAATTAAGGACTTTCAGACTGTCTCTGGATTCAGTGTTGGGCAACCTCCTAAGGCCCCTTCCAAGCTGAAGGATTTATATTAATGACACCAGATTGTCAGGATCATGATGGTAATTACAGAGATCACTTCTACCCGTGCAGCATCACCCAAAATAAAAAGCATCTGCTTCTGCAAACCTTTGTGTCCAGAAAGTTTCACGTCCAAGATTTAGCCTTGCTTGGCTCTACCTTGCTTTGAGATCAGAAAAGATCTCTTTATTATCATTAGGTATGTTTCTGAAGAATAGCACCTATCATGCTAGCCAAGTCAATTGGTCTTAACAAAATCCATGCCAGCATATTTGAAAGATTACATGTATGAATCATTCCTTTAAAGCAATTACAGTGACGTTTTTATTGGAAAACTCTTGCATTCCTCAGATTCTCAGTGCTGTTCCTTGCAACAAGACCTACAAGCACGGAACATTGTTTCTTTTGTTTCCCATCACCAAAATGAATACAATCAACTGAGTGAGATTTCAAGACTTCTAGCAAGAGTCAAGCCAAACTGTCTTGTGAAAGGAAACCATCACCATGTTTNGAAAAGAAAAATAAAGGAAAAAATGAAATAAAAAAGGAAGTTACCACCCCTGTAGTAATGCTTCTCCTAAAAACTACAGCTGAACTGGGGAGAAAGTTACTCACTACATTACTATACTAGACCATTGATTTATATAGTCTAAACACACATTCAGCTAAAACATTCTATTCAACCACCATTCACCACCAACTCAACCCTAAGGATGCATCTGTATCTATGCCAGGGTTTCTGCAGGAACAGTAACATCCCTGCCCCTTGTGGGATGGGGAGGGAGCAGAACATGGAGGAAAAATGACACTCAAATACTCAATAGCAGTTTAAAAATTTGTTAAGTGAGATTAGTACATTCTAGCTAATAGATTAAAATTACTCCATACTTCAGGCATCTCAGAATGTATAAAGGCTTACAATAGGTAAGAATTACTTTAAGGAAGTACCACATGGAATCACTTATAATGAAATCAAACTTCAAATTAA
>VZTR01005385.1:40315-51524 GCA_013400775.1 Chaetops frenatus | reverse complement strand
CATCTTTGCTGGCTCAAAAAGATAGCAACATCATATCAACAGTGCTTTACAGCTGCCATTAATGCCTCTGTGCATGTCTCAAAACAAACAACATCTTTTCTTTCTATTGTTTTATTTGCAAGAGTATGAGAAAAATATTTCATTTTAAAAGTGAAGAGAGGGGGACTTCGCTCACAGTCTCTAGACTCTAACACCTTTCCTTGAAACCACTTGGTGTGTAAAGACAAACACTGCAGGAAGGCTTTAGATTTCCTTTTGGGCATCAGGTTCCTTTCTCTGGAAAATCTTCTCTTCTATTGTCTCTCCACTGTTCAGTCTTACAGATGAGTGCAAGGAAGCAAAGCTATTTAGCCCTCTTCTTGCACTCTGATTTCTACTCAACTTATTCTGAGCCACTTTTCTTATGCTCTTCCCTATTTTCTGATAGGGAAAACTCTGGTCAAATAAGAATCTGACAATTCCTTAAAGTGAGTATTTTGTCGGCAGTGATGCTTTTAACAACAGGGTGAAGATTACATGTTATGATATTCTTTATTTCTGTATGATGAGTGTGAAAACACTGCCAAAGCAGCAGCACTAGAGAAGGGTGTGAGTGCCATGGAACAGCATGTGCCATTTCTCTGCTGTTCCAATTAGAGAGGCTGGAGAGTCCTCCTAGCTTACACGTGTTAAGCTTAATGAATCTTTTGCTGGAAATTGTCTCCTGTAGTGACTGAGAAGGGGCATCTTTAAGATGATTGGGAACAGTCAGTGTTTTACAGCTCCAAAAGAAATGAATACAGTCCAACAGGAGTCAGCAAATATATTTCCATTGGCAATCAGGAATGCCATTAATAACATTTCTAAAAGTACAAGTAGAATCCCATCTTCATTACCTCAGTAATCCTGGAAGGAAGAGAAGCCAAAAAACTTGTATGTTTAAAATTTTAGTTTCATGTTTTCCTTCATGTTTCACAAGAGACAAATCTGCCTGCCTTTTTCTGTGTAGTATAGAGCCAAAGTTTTCCCATGCATTTCATTACAACTTTGTTTTCTGTTTTATACCTTCATTAGTATAAATATAACCTTTGTGGTTAGGTGTGGTTGTACACTACAGTTCATTGCACTGAACTATGCATTCTCACTTTGGAGAATGTCATATGAAAAAAGGGTCCTGGATCAGTCTTAAAATAAATTTTAGTATAAGCTGTTCATATAGACACATGCTATGCAGCTTGAATAGCAGGCATACTATGCTTTGTCAGCAAAACTTATCTTTGGTAGCAGTTCTGCTCCTTAAAACTGAGTTTCTAGAGTTGCCTCAGCATCTGCTTCTCTTTTCTTGCTATCTATATGCTGATGTCATTAGTAGATAGGTTATATGGCTGTACATTAATTCTGCTGTTCCTAATTTTTTTTTTTTTAAGTAAGCTTCTGATATATGATATGGTAGGAAACGTGGTGGAAAGTACCTGTGGTTAGGCTGAAAGACAGTGGTGTTTGGACTGGCTTCATTTTTGTGCAGAGTACCATGGACAGACACTCAGGAAAGTGCCTCAGGAGCTGAAGCCTCTCAAGGCCTCTCCTCCACAGACTGAGCTCCTCTTACAGTGTTGCTCTTTTGATAATAGGGACAGGTCTGTATCTCAAATATAGCCACATACAGGGGGAACAAGGGCAGCAGCTAGAATGCAGCAATTCCTAGTAGTTAGAAATTGCTGGGACAAACCCTTCTGTATTAGTGATTTGTACGTGTTGAAGTTCAACAAAATAATAGACTTCACGCAGACAAGCTTTGGTTTTAATTGATAATTTATACATTACCTTGACTACATTCACAATTATTTTGTCCTTCAACTTCTTTGATATTGACTCATACCTTTCTGTTAANGCCTGTGAGCCCCTTAATTTCAGAATTACGATAATTCGGAGGGAAAGGGTTTTCATTTTTTTTTTTTTTTTTCATTCCAAGGGAGGTCCCCTGCCTTCCTTAGCAGACACCTGTCCTTCAAACCAGGACACCTTGTTTCATCTACTCTTTTCTACTTTCAGTGTTTCTTGCTTAACCAATGCCTAATTTGACAACAGAGGTCAGGGTCTTTTTGTATCTCCTGTGTGTCCATTCATTTCATATTACAAGGATTCCTATAAATTACATCAGTTTTACTTTAACAAGTAACCTATTTCTAGCTATCTCATGGTTTTTAATTCTGAAATTTCAGCTGAGTTGAAATGTGAGAAATTACTCTTGTCATGCCTGTGCCACTTCTTTTTAGAATTCATCTCACTCTTGAGGAATCTCTTTATTCCATGAGCAGAAACCAGAACTGGTTCAGTTACAAGACGTTTCTCTGCAATCAGATTAAATTCAAGTTTTCTAGTACCACCAAATAAAATATATACATTACTTTAAAAACCGCTTCATAATGAGCTATGTCCATCCCATTAGTGGCTTCCAGTTGCCCCTGAATTATGGCTCAATCTAATGTATTGACTTTTTCTTTTGTTTAAAGCACTGCACAAAACCAGGATGTCTTATAAGAACTGGCAGTGAAACCTGTGATCATTAAAAATCCAGTACTACATTTTGCAACATTTTTGATGAATCACTGGATAAATATTTGGCATGAGCATGAATTCTGCAAGCTTGAATTGACTTTTCTCACCCTATTTTCTTTTCCTTTGATGCTTTGATCTTGTGGAAAGGGAAGAATGGACAATAAAAACACACAGGTATTCTGGTTTCACACAACATGCCTTTTTAATTTTGACAGTTTTTAATAAGGTTTCTGATTTCTTGAAGAACTATAAAAAGAGAAACTGTGATTTTCCAGAAATGAAAATAAAGAATAAAAACAAAAGAAAGATATCCAAAAGAGTTATAAAAGAGATTTTAGGATATTTCAGTTAAAGTTCACCAAAACAAGTATCTCAAGATGTATGTTATGAAATGGATATAGGCTTTATAAAGAATAGCTATAATTGTACACTAAAAACAAAGGCTTTTTATCCTGTCATAAAAATACACTTAGATAAAAATATCTACAATGAATGCAGAAATATTTGCTGTGGGTAGGGAGCAAAAATATGAAATATATTAAACAGATGTTAAATAAGATAAACCCAGAAATTAATTTTGAAGTTAGAAAAATGAAGACAGCTGAGACTGAGAGGGAAAGCACTGCACTGCCTACAAAGTGTAGAACTGTTTTTTATTTTTCTACATATATTTTATTCTTATTTCGCTCTATAGACTACCAGAATTGTCCCTAGATTTTATTGCTGACTAAGCTATCAAGGACTATATAGCTGTACCAACAACTAAATTATTTCTTGCACACTAGGAAGAAAACAACCAAGAGGAGAAAAATAAATGTTAATACATATGAGAAACGTACATGTGCCTTTTTAAAAACCCAAGACTTCTTTACAGATATTCCAAACTTTCTGATTTCCCAGGTTGATGAGAACAACAGCTTTGATGAGAACCAGCGAGATAGTGAAGAAAATGTAGTTTAAAGTTTCCTCAGTTAATTCTTTTCTTACTGACATACGTGAAAAGGCACATTTCCACCAACATCATATACACCTCTCACATACCTGTACACTTTTCCATGATGTGATTTGATATAGTCAAATGGTCATTAGAGTCTTGGAAACAGATCATACTCAACAATTTCAGGCAGATTTAGTTTTCAGTTTCACAGGTTATGTTTTTCAAAAAGTTTCTAAGTTTCTTAGTGAAATAGTTTGTCCTCCAAGTTGTCTATGGGTCCTGATTTTTAATACCTGTCCTTGCAAAAGAATTTTTAGAAAGAAGAATCAGCCACACACAGTGATTCATGGTTTTTAAAATGGTAGCAATTTTGCTGGGCACTTACATATAACTAAAAACAATGTGTATCTTGAAAGATGTATAGATACTGCCACAAAATGAACATCTTCAGCATAATTCTTCATATCTAGCAGCTGATGTTCCTGTGTCCTGGAAGATAAGAATCCATGGATTTCATAGCTGGAACTGTCTGTCAAGCAACCCAGAAGGGGCAGTGGTTTTCCCCAGTGCTTAGCCAACATGACGCTTCTGTGACGTGAACCATTTTCTTTGGGGCTCAGTGTAACATCTAAAATCATTCCAAAAAAGAGCAAATGGTCATTTGTAGCAAGGAGTAACTCAATCTCACAAATTGTATTAATCCTAATGAGATATGAGGTAGGGATTGGAGGAGTCAATAGTAGAGAGAAGCAACTTCTATTTGCACTGAGAGAAAAAACAGTATTCATCAACATAGAGAGGTCTTGTGACATGAACAGCAACACTTGCTTTTGGTCAATATTAACTGCAACTTTCAGACAGGTGAAACAGGAATATGGGAGAAAATCATTTCCTTGAGACCACCAACCAAAATTAAATCCTTGAGTGGAGAAATCATGAAATGAGAATTTAATAAATAAGAGAAAAAATGTTCGTTCTTTGGTTTTAAAAGCTGTAAAATTTATCTTTCTTGTCTGCTATTCTCAGTTACAGAATACCAACACTCCTCGTTCTTTTGTAGGCAGAATATATGACCTAAGAGAAATGAGAACCAAGGGGGGAAAAAAGGCACTTAAAGATAGTACCTTTTTATCAGTGACAAAATATTTGTCTTCCCTTTCTTGAAAAGTTTAGAAGAGTGATGCTCTTTATCCTTTCAATAAATATTTTTCTCTCTCTCTATTCAGACTATTAAAAATAATAAGAGGAATATAATACAACTTTAAATGAGAGTTTATATATCACATGCTTTATGACAGCTGCTTTTATTTCACTTTAGATTAACAAAGCCTTTATGTTGAGGCTTTGGAACTGACCTTACAAAGAAGCAATACCAATAGCCATGAAGCATATGTTTCCCATTTAATGTTTCTGAGGTAACATTCCTTGTGAAAGTGAGAGAAATGAGAAAACAAACTTGCAGGAAAAATAAAAGTCTGACGTTCCTCCTTTTGAACAGAATTAAAGTCAGTTTGGATACTTGAAAATATGAAGTGAGACCCTGGCCTGACAAAGAGTTTCTCAGTGTGATCCCAAGAGTTACAATGCTCAGCTTTCCTTTAGTACACTCATAGCTCTTTGTCATTTCCTCTCAAGAGGCTGAACATATTTTGCCATCTCAATTTGAAATGAAAGGTGTCGCTTACATCAATGTTATTTCAGTTTTAACCAGCACTACTCAAATGATTTATAAGTACACCCAACCAAGAGAGCACTATAATAGTTAAAGCAAATGAACCCAACAAAGTTATTTGGGGATACAGCAGAAAGGAATTGGATCTGCCATGTCTGAAAGAGCCCTAAATTACTGTTATGCATGGAAATCAAGCTAATCTTAATGATGTTTTACGATTGCCATGCTCTACTGGTTCAGTGCAAGGGCAATGCATTTGTTTTTTTCCATCACTAAACTTAACAGTGCCTACTCACAAGTCCTCCATCCTTCTTTTCTTCCATACCTTAATT
Organism: Chaetops frenatus; assembly: GCA_013400775.1. Classification (NCBI taxonomy): domain Eukaryota; kingdom Metazoa; phylum Chordata; class Aves; order Passeriformes; family Picathartidae; genus Chaetops; species Chaetops frenatus. Next base: position 46,045 of record VZTR01005385.1, on the reverse strand, counting down.
CATTAAGGCCTATTCTTTATTCTTCAGCTACTGCCACAGTAAAAATTTTAGTTAAAATTTTATTCTTGTCACCCTTCTTAAACTCTTTTCAGTAAGTGAATGTGAAAACCTGCAGGCTAGAGTCTATAAGTTTCAAAACAAACTCAAGAGAATCTGAAAAACACAGAAAAGAGGCGAAGCAAGGGCACAGTTTGGAAGCCAGTGGATGTTCTTTATATTTGGGGCCTTGCCAAAGAAAAGAAAAACCTTTCGGCACAAGAAAGCAGAAAAAATGTATTGTTTGAAGGAGAAGCTTACAAATTCAGTGCTAAAATCGTCATCTATGCCAGTTGAAATTGGACCAAAGTTCCTCTAAGCATATGGCCTTACACTCAAAGCAAGTCTCACCTTTGAGATACACTTCTGCAAAGCTTTCCTCCAGGAATGCTGCATGACTTGCTGGAGCTGCATCCAGGTTCCAAGAGACCTCCCTTGCACAGATACCTGGGACCAGTTTAGAATGGAGACATGGGACTTTCTTTTCTTTTTCTATTTTTCTTCTTCTTTTTTTTCTTAGAAAGAGACAAAAACATTTGTTTCTTAAATCCTTGTTTAAGCACTTAAATTCAAAATTTGAATTGAAAACCACTACTTTTCTCTCTTCCTACAGACACAAATGAGAATTTGCGGAGGCTGAACACTTCTGAAAATTAGACATGTTATTTAGTGTGAAAGGCAATGAAGAAGAAGACTGTTTGAAGCATCCCTGTGATGTCCTTGTCATAAACCTCAGATATTTCAGCTGCTTTTTGCCCCAGGACAAATATTATTTTCAGAGAGCCCACCAGAATCTGCACAATACCTTTTCCTAATCTTGCAGTTAATATGAATATACACTCCTGATATCAGATGTGAACAGACACACAGGGTTTCTAAGGATTCCAAAAATGTATGATTATTTTAACTTACCCTAAGCAAAGCTGTACAATATTACTATTTGCTTCACCAAGTCCATTCCCTCACATGTATATATTCTTTAGACTAAGGTTTGGTTTAGACCACCCCCTTTTGTTTGCTTGCTTTGTTTTTTGTTTTATGCTGCAAAACCCAGTATTGGGGAAGAAGAAATAACAGAAGTATGTTCACATGACATTTTTGCCATCAGGTATCTGGTATTTCTTGGCAATATTCCATGTAAGGAATTATCCTCTGCCTGTACAATCCTCCAGGTTTCCTCTGACATATATAACTTCTGACTCTAAACTGTTGGTTTCCTCTGTTACACTGATGACTTCGCTGCAGTAAAGTGACTCCTCTGTCTAAATTTGTATTTCAGTAAGGTAAGATATGTTCAGATCCAAGAAATCTGAAAGGTGAAACACTATAAATAAAAGTCACTCGTGCAAGTGCAGACTTAAGTACCCAATAAGTCTTATTGAAATGACAGTCTGAATTACCACATCATCCTTGTACTGAGGTCCAAACAGGCTATTTTCACCACATTACAGTCCAAATTTACTTTTGTCCATGATTAAATACAAACTCTGGGGAAATGTCTTCCCTTTCTTTTTTTTCCTTTTTGCTTTCTCTAATAGCTGATATCACTAAATGGCATAGAACAGGCCAATATTTAGATTTCTGTTCCATTTTCTGTGTTTGGTCATTTTGACTTAATTCTCTTTGATGTCTAGAAAATAATTTTTCTTCATGCTGTTTGTATTCAGGAACAACAAAAAAAAAATACTCTGCAACTCTTTTGACGTGCTAAGAATAGGCATGGATTTGTTGGGACAGGAAATACACACATGCCACTACAATTAAAATGGACTAATTTGTTAGCAATTCCATAATATCCCCCAAATGCAGAAATTCTAAACAGTCTGTAGTCATCTGGGTAACTCCTCTTTTCTGCTGCCAGGCTCCACAAACTGAGTCTTCTATAACAGTAAATATCACAGGGAGCAAGACAGCACATCAAATTTTGTGGACTAATATTGAACACTGCAGCATTAGCCAGTATGATATACTGCATATTTCATGCAGTCACTGAATCTCCCACCTACTAAGATCGACTCCTTTTTTTGCAAATCCCTTCCATTTTATGATTTCTCCAGCTTTCTCTGCATGCTCTTGTTCATGACTGCCTTTCCTGACACGTTCCTTGGATAATTTAGCCAATGAATTCTAGATGTATACATGGTAAAGAGAGAGTACTTTCTTAAATCAGGCTGGATTTGTCCTCTTGCTAGAATAAGAATTCTTAAAACCAGTTTGAAGTCCCAAATTCTCCAGAAAATGATGGCCAAAAGATGATCATGGAAAGCAATTTAAGATGCAGCTCTCTGAAAGATGTTAAAACCAACACATCTCCTATACAAATGCAGTAAATTTATATATATAATCATTCCGGTATGCAAATCTAAAACAAGAAAAACAAAGCCGTGTTTTCTCTTTACACCAAGATTATAAATTAAGACATGAAAATTGGGTCTTGTGAGGTTACGGAAATGCTGACAGCTGGAAGTTTTTGTTCCTGCATTACAGTTTCAATATTTTTTTTTTTTTTAAATATTGAAGCCTTTGTCTCATTTGAGACAAATGCAATTTCTGAAGAAAGAAATGTGGGTGTAAAAAATTACTTTTTTTTTTTCTTCACAGCCCTCTGATGATTTTATGCTGACTCTAAAGAGAAGTTTTGTATAATCTTAACTGCTGACAATGAACAAGCACTGTTTGAGCTACAGGGAAGATAGTGTAAGAACATAAACTCACTACATAATTTTATTTCTCCAATTCAAAACTGAACTTCACTTGCAGCCCTGAACTGTTCTTGGTGGTTCACTTAATTGAGAGACAAAACTTCTTGGGAGTCACACTTTGGTCTCTTCTATACAGCTGTCCCCTGTACATCTCTGTTCTGAGAAAAGGCTTCTGGAACATTGCATGACAGTAATTTATAGCTGGATTTCCACTTTCCATTTATAGCTGTAGAGCAATGCAAAAGCAGTGCATTGCTCTACAGATGGAATACTCTCATCTCTGCCACAGAAACTATTCACAGCATGATGCCACGTTTTAAACTCGTCTCATGGTTTTGTGCAGTTTTATTGTCAAATACATCAGAGGCTTAACTATTCAGAAAAATACCAGAGCTGAGAACAGGAAGGGGACATAATACTTTCACTTACTTTATCAGACTCCATGAACCTGATTGTTGGTCAGTGAGGCCATGTAATCATCAGTCTTGTCTTCTGACCCTTTATCCCAGTCTGTACAGGGAGCCAAGGTTTGCATCAGAACTAGAAGCACCAGAAAGATAACTTTATTCCAGGATGCCAGATGTCTGATAGTAGGGGGAAAAAAGGGGGAGAAAAAAACAAACAAAACAAAAAACTTTATTTGGAGGCAGAGAGACTGCTGTCAACTGAGGAATCAAATTGACAAAAATTGCACCCATCTCTTTATGACAATAAAGACCATCACATCAAGAAGGAAACAAGCCAAGTCTAGATGGGGAGAGAAGAAAGTGAAAGGAGGAGGTAGCCACAGCAAGACTTGGAGGACCTTGATTGAATTTGTAGTGGCAAACTGGTTTGTAGACCTCAAGAAAAACAACCAAACAAAAAACCCGAAATAAAAGAAACCATGTAAATTGACTTTTGAAAACTTTCTTCTAGTCCTTATTTATTTCTTTGTGTATCATTTTAACCCTTAATATTTCCAGTCTAAATTTTGGTGACTTAACCAAAGGTGTATGTCAGGAGGATCTGGGTTCACATTTTCTGTGTGCCACAAGGAGTGCTACACCTGGGCAATTTTGTCTGAGGATGTTTAGCAGAAGGCTTCCACTGTGTGCAGATGATGAAGTCTGTCAAGCAGTGATATAAAACCACGGAGGAAGTCAGGCCAAAGTCCAATCATCCTGCAACTTCTCAGCCCTCTGCTGCATCTGAAGCTCAAGTGATTTCCATTGCTCCTAGCTGTGTCAGTGCTCTCTGTAAGTAGGCAGCATTTGCACAGACTCATTTTATTTCTCTCTACCGACAAAATTTTAATTTCAGGAGAGTGAGTGGTGATGCAGCACTGCGTTTTGCATCAACAGCAAAATTCCAGCCACTGAATAAGGCAATAGTATGTCACACTTCAAGGCCTGAAAGATCCTAGACACATTCCACAATTTATAGAGGTAACACATTCCTGAATGTAGCACATTACAGATGCTACAAGACACACGGCATTGAAGAGAGGAAGCATTCTGATTTCTTATATCCTTTCAACTGTGAAAGGCAGGTAAGGATTTTTTGTTCCTTTTGCCCCCTCATACAGAAAAGGCATCAATTTGAAAAGCTGCAACTTCACAGTATTTTGTGACAGTTAATGTTAGAAAGTCACACACATGAAAATTAATTCTTGAGTGTGGGGCTCCCAGTCCTAAACTACATTCTAGCTCTGTAACCATATACTTTGTGCCCCTTCCTGATCAGAATTTTAATAAACTATCTACATCAATTCCACTATTTCAAACAATTTTGTTGCCAAAGCAGCCACATAGTCTTCTAGGACTACTTTTACAGAATAATTCTGACATTACATGTTCAGTGGTTTGACATCATGAAATATATTGAAAGCTGACCTCAGATTCAGCTTGGTTGAAATGTTTTAGAATAGAGAAATCATCTGTGCAGGCTTGATATCCACAAGATATCATGATTATAAAACCTAAGATGTGTAGTATTGCTAATTAATTGTCCACTTTCTCAAACTTCTATTTCTTAGAGATGCTCTTTGCAGTTTAGCACATTGCCTCTAAAGAGTAGGTATACAAATAGAAGACAGGAGAGATTTGGAATCAGAATAAAATATAAAAAGTAACAAGTTGCTAGCTATTGTGTATTTTAAGAGAAGTCCTCAACATATATTGTATCTATAGAAATGAATACACCCTAGAAAACCTGGAAAGTAAGAAAATAAAGGAACTGAGTAATAAATCTGTCGTGAATACACACAGATACCCATGTTACTGAGTAGAAATATGTCATTTTTACACATCCTTTAGCTGAAATTTTTTAGTATTTGTATTACTGACTCTCTATGAAACATCTCTTAAGGATTAGAGTGCATAAGAGTAACAGTGTGACCAGTTCAAGTCTGTGCACCAGTACAACTTCTGTGCGTACTGATGTTACAATGATAAGAGCCTTTCCAGGCATCATGGGAATATTTTTGGAAAATATTTTTAGTTCCTATAGAGCATTGTGCAATATGATACAACACTTTTTCTTTTTTTTTTAAATGCAAGCAATGCTGTTATGGTTGTACAGAAATCTCTTTCCTTCAGCTAAATCACTCCCACTACACATCTTCAAAAGAGGTGGATACTCCCTGTATTATTTAGATGGGGAAACTGAGAAACTTTGCAGCTTCTCAGAATTAGGGAATGAGTGTTATAGAAATAACAGCCAGATCTGGCTTTCCTGAGCTTCCAAATATGTTCACCATTCACAGGACTTTGGTCTCAGGGGCAAAATTTTTTTACACATGGACACATTTTGAGGCTAAGCACAAGAAAGTGAATGAGTATGTGTGAGAGACAGTTCGAGATTCATCTGCCTCACGGCCATCGCCCAGGACAGAGACTGTGGGACAGAGACTGAGACCCTGGCCCTGGCCTGACTAAGGTGGGATGCCTGTGAGAGATCCTGGCTCTGGCCTGAGCATTGCCTGCAGGTGCGCCCTGGGATGTCTGCCAAG
>VZTR01005385.1:23352-40084 GCA_013400775.1 Chaetops frenatus | reverse complement strand
TTCCCCCACATTTTGAAAAGCCAGGTCACACCAAACATACTAACAAGAAGAGACTTTGTTCCTGTGGCTTGTTACAGTGCTGTTCTAAGCACATGGAGAGCAGAGTGCTTAGAGGATTATCTTTCCTGCCAACAGAAGGAATTCCTACACTACTTTNACAACCTTTAGAGTGTGGAAAGCCCATCATGGCAACACAGGTGAAAACAAAGTAGTTGAAATAGCTTGATGTAATCTGCTCAAGAGACAGCACAGCACAATACGGTATATTAAAAACATTCCTTGCATATTAAAAAATAAATTGATATGGTGACATGGGGAAAATCATTAGATAAATGATAGAGAAGGTGAGGATTAGGAAGAGAATTTAGAAACTGGCAGCCTGCAGCAGTAAAAGACATGCCCTGCTTTACATTGCATTCCCCCACATTTTGAAAAGCCAATACCAAAGAAAAGTCACACCAAACCATACTAACAAGAAGAGACTGTTCCTGTGGCTTGTTACAATGCTGTTCTAAGCACATGGAGCAGCAGAGTGCTGAGAGGATTATCTTTCCTGCCAACGGAAGGAATTCCTGTGCTACTTCCACAGCAGAGTCTTACCAGATGAGCATGTCAAATATAGTGCTTTCTAATCTGAAGTTGCCTATCATTTGCAACGGAAAGACAAAGGTATCTTGTGGATCTTAGTGATTCCTTTGGAGAATAGAGAGGGGGAAAAAATGTCCAGCTGATGTTTTCCCCACTCCAATAGCTCTTACTGATTTTCTTTCAAAGAAAAAGCGAGTCCTTGATCTGCCTTTCTGCCAGCCGCATTTGTCCTGAACTCATAATCCACTGTAAGAAGTACAGTGGGAACTTGAGGAGCTGCTTCCACAGTTCTACAGACAGTGCCCAAAAGCTGGTGCAATTGCAACATTAGTCTGCAGCTACACCCTTCCTTTCCCCTTAACAATGCCAATGTAGTAGCACACAACCTACATAGCCACCTACACTGCAAGAAGAAACATGATCTTGTAGGCTGCTGCTGATTACTTATGTTTAAAAATACCAAGGATACTGAGGACTGCATTAAGCAAGGGGAAAAAATCATCTGTTTAAAGGAAACTTTAGTGTACTTTATATGTGTCTTCCTTTGGAATCAGAAGGTTTTTGTGTGAATGAAGTCCAAACGGAGATGAACATCGCTAAATCTGTCNCAATACCAAAGAAAAGTCACACCAAACCATACTAACAAGAAGAGACTGTTCCTGTGGCTTGTTACAATGCTGTTCTAAGCACATGGAGCAGCAGAGTGCTGAGAGGATTATCTTTCCTGCCAACGGAAGGAATTCCTGTGCTACTTCCACAGCAGAGTCTTACCAGATGAGCATGTCAAATATAGTGCTTTCTAATCTGAAGTTGCCTATCATTTGCAACGGAAAGACAAAGGTATCTTGTGGATCTTAGTGATTCCTTTGGAGAATAGAGAGGGGGAAAAAATGTCCAGCTGATGTTTTCCCCACTCCAATAGCTCTTACTGATTTTCTTTCAAAGAAAAAGCGAGTCCTTGATCTGCCTTTCTGCCAGCCGCATTTGTCCTGAACTCATAATCCACTGTAAGAAGTACAGTGGGAACTTGAGGAGCTGCTTCCACAGTTCTACAAACAGACAGTGTCCAAAAGCTGCTGCAATTGCAACATAAGCCTGCAGCTACACCCTTCCTTTCCCCCTAACAGTGCCAATGTAGTAGCACACAACCTCCATAGCCACCTACACTCCAAGAAGAAACATGAGCTTGTAGGCTGCTGCTAACTGATTACTTATGTTTAAAAATACTAAGGATACAGAGGACAGCATTAAGCAAAGAGAAAAAAATAATCTGTTTAAAGGAAACTTTAGTGTACTTTATATGTGTCTTCCTTTGGAATCAGAAGGTTTTTGTGTGAATGAAGTCCAAACGGAGATGAACATCGCTAAATCTGTCCTATTTCTCTCTCAGCAGTGACGTGCCTGCTGTTTCCTAGAAATTACACATCTAACAGAACTGAAGCCACAGTGACTACATGGAATGCATACCTTCCTGGATTTCTCATGTTGTTTGGGCAGGCTAAGAGCCTGTCTTTGTGTGTGGCAATCCATAAAATGGCCTCACTGGGTTTCCTCTAACTAAGAGAACTTCATCAAAGCACATCTTAAATTACTTATTATGGCATCATCTTGAGCTAAAATGAGAGCCCACATCAGGAAAGAAGCTGCAAGGGATGGGAAGGCATGGGAACTGAAAGATGACATGGTAAGAGATGCCATGTGCCTAAAGAGAAACTGCTATTTCAGTTTTACAAGACCTAGCTTGCTTGGTATACCCTAACAAGCATCACAGAGAGCTTGTTTAGGGTGTGTGCAAACCAACTGGGTGATCACAAGGACTACAATAGAACAGCAGCTGACACAGTAATGTGACTAAAATGCATTGCAACTCTAGTTAACTCTGTAGACAGATACAAAATTAAGTGCTACTTGCAAATTATTTTAGCCTTGTTTTTTTTCAAAGACAAATGAAGATGCTAGATACACAAATGACTTATGTTCAATTAGATTAGTGATTTTACTTCCTTAGATCCTGAAAATTCCTCACTAGACTTGCTTGGTATTTCCATGGGAGCAGTACAAGTTCTCCTTTATCAGTTACAAGAAGCCTTCCTGCCTGCCAATCTGTAACAGGCTCAGTCTTGATTTTCTCTTTGCCATTTCAAAAATAAAGAATTATAAAACCAAAGGAAACAAAAAAATTAGCTTACCCACTGTAAGAAACCAGTGCTAAAAAGCATCCTAGGCAATTTTATTGTACTCTGTACAAGACAATGTTCTGACAGTAGATTTTAAGATTGTATATCTAAAGCCTCATAATAATTGCCACTGACTCAACTTAAAAGCTAGTGAAAACAAAAGATCTTGATTTTCAAGAGTCATGTAAGGAACAGTGAATAACACTTCAGGTTCTTAACTGCTACCTTTCCATTACTGATGTTCATATTCCTTAATTAAGGTGCTACAGTTTGTATTTTATATGTAAAGTAAAAATGTTTCTTGCCACAGAAGAGAGACAAATTCTTTTTACATTTCTTATCTCAGGAGATGCTTGCTAGGTCCTGTAATTATCCTGTGTTTTCTAATTCTGTAGCTCATTTCTGATATTGTATTTTATTTCAGCATAGGACTGCAGAGCAAGGGCACCCCAGCTGAGTTTTACAGTACCTGTGGAGCAGGCTGATACTGCCACCTTGGGGAGAACTTCTTCCACGTTTGAGAAGTCCATGCAAGTCTCATAGAGTCATTTTTTCCCCTGTCATATCCTCCCAGGAAGACAACTTTTTAAAATCCTCTGCCTGTGCTGTTGTAAGACCTTCCAGATGTGTTCCAGCTTGGATTGTATTACATTCACAATAATACTGGAAAGAAATGTTTTTTGTTTTTTGGGTTTTATTTTTTTTGTTGTTGTTTTTGTTTTTGTTTGTTTGTTTGTTTGTTTGTTTTTGTTTTTTTTTTTTTTAATTTAAGTTTGTTTAGCCAAGTTCCAGAGCCTCATTCAGGTAGTGCCTCATTTACACCACTCTTAATTTTATGGCCATCTTGCCATTATAAAAGCTCTGTTATTCATCCAGCTAGGCAAGCTGTATTTCACATACAACACTCCCCTCCTTCTGGTACTCTAGCTTTTTTAGTAGTCTAAATCCCTGTCCATGTCCATTCCCCCTTCACTGCTGTGGCCAGCAGAAACAGCCCTGGTACTGTGGCAAACCATCACCTCCAGGCTCTCACAAAGAGCTACAACTTGGATGACAATGTCCCCAAGGAGGACTGGGCTCTGGAAAGCACATTCCCCTTTTCCTGCCAGCACATACAGCTTACATACCAGATTCGTGTTCTTACTGACACATATCTTAATACCCTTGCAGTAAACTTGTGCCTGCACCTCCTGCGATTTACAGTCGGAGAGATGGCTTATCCTTGTGAACAGACAGGCTCATCCACTCTTCCATTCTATAACTAGAACCTGGTCATTAAAGCACGAGTTTGAATTTATTTTCTAACCAGTTACTTTCCCCCTTGTGGAAAATAGCCTAAAAACAAAGTGATAGGTCCTTTCTGGACAATCTTTTATTTGTGGTTTTAATGCTACTATAGCATGGTAAAGAGTGATGCTTGCAAGAGAAATGTATTAGGTTAACAGCCAACAGCTAATGCACATGACTGGCAGTTCTGCAACCCTTCAGTTTTCTTCCTGGCTCACAAATAATTTATTTATTTTAATATATTTGTTTTTATTTTAATCCATCTTTGTTAAGAAGACACCTTTATATCTGCAAATGACTTACACTGTGCTATGAAAATATTGTAATTAATAATTAACTGCAATAATAAGAGAGAGTGCATTTGCTCTTCACATGCACATTTGAAGACGCACTGAAGAAAATGCAATACAAAGGAACCCCACTGCCACCATTACCACTTCCATGTTTAACTGCTGATGGAATTCAAATAATTTTTAAAAAGTCAATGTCATAGAATCTCTTAAGTGACTTCAAAAACAGTATTTGCAGCTAAGCTACAAAAATTCAACAGTGGCAATTACTGACCAATTATATGCAATTGAATGAGGATCTATCAGTAATAGATTAACCAGATTAATGTGTACGTAACAGTCTCAGTGTGGTACGATGCTGCTGTTAGTTTCAAAGTTCACATATGAACTTCTTTTTACACTGCACATGTGGTTTATGAGTGAAGCCTGAATGAAAGAAGAACTTAAGGGAAAATAAGGTAAGTGATGCAATATGAAATCAATCTAACTATTTAAGGGGAGACTGCTTACAGGGAAAAAACTTCAAATCTTTGATTGCAATTTAAAAAAGGAATAGACAAATCCATGTCCACTACTTCCTATTATTATGCTACAAAGCATACACTGCACATCTAGACTGATGAATAACTGAAGACAACCATTTCATATGATGTCTTTTTTAAAAGGTAATTATCATTGAAAAATCCACAACAACATCACTGTGAGTTCAGTAAGGAAGATTAATGTGTACATATTTAATGCTGCCTGTGATAAAATTAGTATATTACTAGCTCTTGCATCTTTGGTGTTGTATTGAAGTTATTTCAGGAGTTTGATTTAGGCACAGAATTATTATGAGAGAGAAAGCTTAAGTTGCACAGCAAGAATCTAAATAAATTAATCACAGGAAATCCCAGTCTAAAATTATCAATGATCTCTCTAGGAGTACCTAAACATAGCATGTTAACAAAAAAAATAAAATCATTCTTTCTGAAGTTCACATGTCACAGAAACTTAAAATCCACTACTTGCCACTATGGTTTTACCTTCTGAAACATGTCTCAATTTATTTAAATAAGTTTTCCTGTTAGATGATTAGCATACACCAACCCCTTCAGATACTGGGTTACAGAAAAGTACAGAGAATGAGAGGTCTTGTGTATGAACAATGAGAGTAACTGGAAATTATACCAAGCCAACTCCCTTTTCTATCCACCCATCTATGCTTTTCTTTTCCACTAACTGTGCCAATAAATTGGTTTAGTATACATTTCCAAAATCTCATTTTCATAAGATTGGCTATTTCAGCTCTTCTCCTTTTTTTTAATTGAGGTATTTATTTGCACCAGAAATTCCTTTCAGACTACTATGTCAGTGGTAGCCAATAAAAGACATATTCTAAGCTGTTCCTGTTCACTGCTACAAAAAAGTGCTCCCTTAAAATTTACTTCTTGATTGTTTCTTTTTCCTAAAACAAGTAAATATTTATACCCTGAAACACCTTCACTTAGTAACAGCAACACCTACTTGTTGCCATCTTTTCTTCCTTCTCTAGTTTGCCTCCTTTTCCTAACCTACTACTCTCCCAGAGAGGCAGCAGTGTTTTCCAGTTGTTTCCCAACTCCCCACTCTTTTGTTGCCTCTCCTTACCTCTATTTTGACTCTTTCACATTTCAGGCAGGGAAAAACACTCAAAAGACATTGAATATTGGAAATTCTTGCCTCTTTTCCTTTTTTCCCCTCGAAGTTACCTGAAACAGCTTCTACTATTTGTACTTAGTGACAGGTTTGTGGATAAAAGCGCAGACAATGGCAGACATCAATGAGATGACCATCAACATTGTTGTCCTCGGAAAAACTCAGGCTGGCAAAAGTGCTGCTGGGAACAGCCTGTTGGGCAGCTCAGACTCTGAGAGCCGTCTCTCCCCAAGCTCTGTGACTACATGCTGTATCCTCGGACGCAGCTGCCGCATTTTGGGGCTCCTACGGAGATCCGGCTCCGAGTCAGCTCTTCGCCTTTGAGTGCTGGACACTCTGAGCTACCCTCACAATGCTCTGAGCAAGGAGCAAATGAGAGACACCATGAGAGCAGCCCTGGCTCACCACTTCGGGGAAGAAGGCCTGCACTTAGCTCTCTTGGTCCTGAGGGCTGACCTGCCTCTGTGTCCAGATGAAAGCCATGACACAGTTCAGTTCATCCAGGTAATCAAAAAATAAATAGAAGTCTATTCCCTAATGGCAACTCTTTCGTCTTCATTTGGCAATAGTTACAGAAGAGTTGTCTGCAAAAGTGAAGTATTTTTTTTCCAACAACAGCCTAATGAGTTGAGAGTAGCAGATAGTAATTCCAGAACAAAGATTACAATGGATCTTGAGTCCTCAGCAAATCAAAGCTCTATCCTCTCTTTCTGAAACTGGTAACTCAAGACTTTCTCGGGCAGCTTAAGGGAAAACTTTGTATGTGCTTGGTATTTTTCACCCCTAGTGTCTAAAACAGATTAATCACTATCAGTACACAGGTCTTTTTAACATCCCGCTTATCTTGGAAGTAGACAGACATGCTTTTAAAGTAGTTTTATATATCTTAGCATTTGGGTTATAGACTCAAGATCACTGCAGAGTGTAGTTTATCACCAAGGTAGGCTTCTTGTCATATACAGGAGTTAGCAGGACTGCACCGAAGTTGTAATATCATTTACACTTGTAAATTAAAGCCCAACCTCTCTTATTCCTATTAAAATTTTCTGTACTTGCTGAAAGAAAAGCTGCCTGTTCTCTCCATTTTCCCTCAATCAGATAAATCACAGAAGCTGAAGACTAACTCTCTGGCCCATTATTTAGGGTGATGCATTTGATTTGTGTTTTTCCTGAATTGCTTAGAATAGTTCAGTTTTATGGATCACAGNGTAACTGGTCTGTTAATGTACTAAGTATATGATATGGGAGTGGGGAAAAAAGTAACTAGTTAAGATTTACTTTTCATTACAGCAACTTCTGGGTCCCACGTGGAAGGATTTCACTGCAGTTCTACTTACTCATGCAGACAAGGCAGAAGAGGCTGGATACAGTGAGGAAACATACTTACAGAGTGCCTCAAGTACCCTGCTGTCGCTTTTGAGCTCAGTACACCATAAATACATTTTCCTAGACAACCACAACAGCATAATTAAAGAGGAAAGAAATATTGTCTTAAGAAAGCTCTTGAATTTTATACGAAAAAATAATTATCAAGTACTACTTAAACACAGAAAGGAGTAAAATTAGTTTTAAGGGCCTCAGTTGTCTATTTTCTACAGTAACATCTAATAGACATAAAAGAGTAAAAGCCATCAACTGGAAAACTCCACATCCATACCAAACACCTTTGAACACACAATTAGAAATATCTCTTTGGATTATCAAACTACTTGCCTTCCACAGAGTACCTGACACTACTGCATCCTGAATCCTAGGTTCAACCACAAAATCAGAACAAGCTAGTGCTCCAAAATCACGCTCCTAATACTTGTGTAGTTAGAAATGAGATTTTGCACTACACCAGACTGTATATTCCACTTCACACAGAATACAAATACAAAAAACCCCAAAACAAAACAAAACAAACCCACAAAAAAACAAACAAACAACCCAACAAAAACAAAAAAAACTTCAGAAAACAAAAACCCCCACAAAACAAACAAAAAACCCCAACAACAACAACAAAAAAACCACGACTTCAAACTGTAAGGGAGCCTCTTTGCTCAATACTTCAAGCTTTCAGAAGTTCCTCTGCAGTTCCATTTCTGAGAAGAGCTCTCTGGTACTAAAAGCTAAGATTTATATTTTAAAAGTATTTTCCTACCATGATTTAAGATTAGTTATAACTGAATTCTTGGACTAAAAGGATTTTATTTAATAAGACATTATTGGATATACAGTTTACAAGGCAGATAAAATGGTGTCCATGTGCTTAATGCTATTCAGCACATTTAAAAGAACTAATTACTATTGCTTATTCCCAGATGCATGAAAAACCAACAGTTTACAGGTACAAACAAAACTCATTCAAAAAGGAAATCTGTTCATCTCCTCTTTATGCATGTTCCTTTATTTTGTTTTCTCTCCACTTACTGCATGAAATTCAAAGCCTGCAAAATTTAGAAAGTCTTAGGTTTTTTTATTTCAGTAGTTAAAATAGCATTTACTGTTTCAATGATTATACAGTGCCAATTTAATATTATATACCAAAGTACCTGAAGTATCTTTAAATAGGTACTTAAAATGGTTATTGTAAATTGATCCAAAATATTTATTTTCATATTACTCAAAGTAAGGAATTAGAAGAATTAACTTGAGGCTAATAGCCTAGCAACATGACTATTTGTACATTTCTATGAAATAATTTTAACTGTAAAAACTGAAGAAGCTGTTTCTGTAAAAACCAAAACACTTTTTGTATAAAATATCATTGCATAAAAACACATTAAAACAAAACAAAAAAAAATCAATTACTTTTAGCCCTGTTTGAGAACTGGAAATGGATTTTTTTGGTCTGATTGGTTTTGGGGTTTTCTTGGGGGTTGGTTTTTTGGGTTTTGGGTTTTTAGTTTTTGACTAGTTCCAGGAATCTATTTGTTATTAATTATTTCTTAGTCCAACCTATCATATAGAAGGATATACTTAGGTGGACTAGATAAAGAACTATTCTAGCAAAGTGGCAGCTTTGAGCTTAATTAAATGATAATGGCTTAGTTGTGGGCACATGAAAAAAATGTCCACTTGTACATCTTTGGGTATAAACCACTATAGTCTAATCTTCCAGGTACAACTGACTGCAGACTACAGAGAGAGCACAGGCAACAACAAACATGCAGAGGCTTATAATATATGTAAAAACTGCTTGGAAGAAGAGAATAGAAACTATTACTAAGTGACTATAAGAATAATGACAATTGTGGTCTTCACTAACTAACTGCTAGTCCTGCAATTAGCACACAAGGAACACAGCAGAATATTTTCATTATTTCCTTTAGCTCTTTCTAAACAGAAGCTCTACACCTTCAAGCTGTCCAGAAAATTTACTTGCCTGCCTGTAGTCCCACCACAAACAAGCCTTGGCAATTAAGTTATGAGCACTGAGTAGTTAGTTAATAACTGCTGACAATACATAACCTCAAGGACAATAAGCATAGTGAATGAGTGAATTGTCAAAATGTTGGAGAAATAACATATTCTGGAAAAGAAGTCAAAGAAAACGGGTCTTAGCCATGCATTTCATGTTTTTTATTGTACTTGCATCACTTTCCATTTCAACATCTGTAAAAGTTTCTAATAACCATTTATTTATTTAATTCTGCTGTTTGCCATGGTCTCTGCCCTGCAGACTCCTTTCCCTTTCACTTCAAATGGAACTCCTTTGTATGTAGCAACACACTGGTCATTGGTATGAAGATCAGGTTGGATTTGCTCCCAAATCTTCTTTGGATTAAGTTCCTTCTCAGGATCTCCTGTTTCAAAACAAAGAACAACCTCATAGCACACAACTCAGACTAAGAGCTCTATGTACTAACACATCTGTGACAGTCCACACAGCATCACTGCACACACTTTTAAGGGAATAAAACGCCAACATTCCCTTGGATTCTCAAAATGAAAATTTCTATTGGAATAAGAAATTGTCCAGCAAATGTCTCCAGAACCTCTCTGAAAATGAGGATCTTTCAAAATAAAAAGGTTGTATCAGAAAATGAGCACTGAGAAAAGGAAGAAATTAAACCATTGCTGTTAGTTTATACTACAGACCAAAAAAACTCACAAGAATTAAGTACACATGGACCACAGAAGTAAACTTCTCACCAAGATAGGTTTGTCAGCATCTTAACTTTAGAAATGAATGATGTTTTTATAAGCAATTAAGTACATTTAGCAGATGCTGTTACAGTTCAGGAATACTGAACTTAGACAAGAATAGTACAGAGGTAGAATACTGACATATAATTTTAGCCCCAACTTTCAACACTGTTCTGCGCTTCGAATTGTTTGATGACAAGCTCTGATGCCCAAATCAACAAAGGCAGTAGAAATTAGCTAGAGTTTCAGCAATTATGGCCTCAGTCTCCTGTTTCCATGGATACATCATAAGCAACCTACACCCTAGAGGTATTGACAATCTAACTACATTAGGAAGTCTGACTATTTAAGGATCTCTAATGACCACAAAATTCAGGTTTTTTCTATTAATGTTTTGAAATATTGTCAACAAATTAGATAGCAAAGCAAAGTATATTTTCCTGTTTTTAAATAAAACATGAAATGTTCATAAATGAAATGCAAAGTATAGAAACAGAACAAGCTAAATAATCTTGCTGCAAAGATACTGAATAAACTGCTGCCTGCTGACCTAATCTAGATTAAGCAAGACAGACAATTCACTGTACCATTACTTTCTGTTCAAAGGTCAAGTAAGTTTAATCTCTTAACTCTAATACAATACAGATTCTATTTTAAAAATTCATTAAAAATAATTTAATCATAACACTGTTGGGTACTTTTGACTTCTTGTGTGTCACACAGACAAGACAAATGAAAAAACACACAAGAACTGCACATATAAATGCTCAAAGCAATCCCATGCTATTCTACTGTTGTTACACTATGTTGGCACCATTTAGCCCAAACTATCAAAATCAAAAGTTCCAGAACAAGCAAGAATCAAAAACCAAATCCTAGTAATCATATCCTCCCTGAGATCCTCCCTCAGAGGAAGAGCTCTCCAAGCGAGCAGAACATCAAGTCCTCTCTTGTTGCACTGCAAAGTGTTCCCAAAGGTTCAGGAAGAAAAACTGTAAGACTACAGGGATTTTAATATACCTTTTTCTAGTAGTTGATTGAAATTCATCACTGCTTGGTAAGTCCTAACTGTCTGACCAAAAAACAGTTAAATCAATTACTCTCATTCCAGCCTGTCTTATGCTTTCTCCTTTAAATGTTTTCATTAGTTCAGTCTACCCACATTCTCAACGCCTGCAAACCTGAGTTATTTCTGTCTGTAGATGGGTCTAATTCTGTAGTNGCTATTCTACTGTTGTTACACTATGTTGGCACCATTTAGCCCAAACTATCAAAATCAAAAGTTCCAGAACAAGCAAGAATCAAAAACCAAATCCTAGTAATCATATCCTCCCTGAGATCCTCCCTCAGAGGAAGAGCTCTCCAAGCGAGCAGAACATCAAGTCCTCTCTTGTTGCACTGCAAAGTGTTCCCAAAGGTTCAGGAAGAAAAACTGTAAGACTACAGGGATTTTAATATACCTTTTTCTAGTAGTTGATTGAAATTCATCACTGCTTGGTAAGTCCTAACTGTCTGACCAAAAAACAGTTAAATCAACTACTCTCATTCCAGCCTGCCTTATGCTTTCTTGGTATTCTCCTTTAAATGTTTTCAATAGTTCAGTCTAACCACATTCTCAACGCCTGCAAACCTGGGTTATTTCTGTCTGTAGATGGGTCTAATTCTGTAGTTTCTATATAAGCAAGAGAAGCAGACTAGGCCAGATTTCTCTGTGAAGTAAGCTAGCTTTACCAGAGCAGTGCTTAGTAATGCAGTCAAGTTACATCACAACCAGAATGCACTTAGCATTTCAAGAAAAATCAGTAATAGCATTAATAATTATCTTTATATAATATTTATAATTAATATTAAACAGAGGAAAAAATTTAAATACATTAATTAAATAATTACGCTATTAATTAAAAATTATTAAAAGTTTAGAGCTAATTGTGCACTTTCACAAAAATAAATTCACTTAATGCTCAGGTTTGTGAACAAAGGCAAACTTTGATTTAGACCACAGTGAATGCATACAAACTAATAAAATCATTAAATAGAATGTTAAGTGATCCACTGTACATTTGCCTGCCCCTCCTCAAATATAAAAAGCACATAATTTTTTTTTTCAGTAAGAAAACCTCCTGACTTTTATTATAAAAAACACACTTTGGATGTTAATAAGTTTCTTTGGAATCCTGTTTCAAGCTCCCTTGGGATCTGTGGTGAGCTCATATTAGCTTAGCATAGGCACCAATTTTAAATACTACCAGAGCTTTAGGCTGTGCATTTTCCTATGCCTTCTCCTCACTGCATTTCTTCTTCCCAGAAAATATTCTTTAGAAGAGTTTCTATAAATAAAATAAATTGAAGCTTTTAATGGTTTAATCAGCTTTCCACTTTCTCTACCAAAAATGGGCCAAATAAGAGCCCCCAAATTTCGTTAAACATGTAGTTTTATTATTATAAAAAAAATTTCATAATAAGCAAGAAACCTCTCCGCTTTGTAACAGCTTAATAACTACTGAAGGAATATATCTCAGCACAGCAAGGGGGAAAAGGAGGCAGTGATGTGTGACTTAACTTAATGCCACTCACCCCACAGTGGATTTTAACCATGCAGCTGAAGGAAAGCATCCATACACTCAAGCTTTGATTAAAGAAACCTGCTAACTACAGGCTAACCACCGTGCTCCAGGTTTACCACTTTTGGTTTTTTCAAAGAGATAGTAATTTACTGTTGTGGTTTAAAGGACAACAACTTTTTTTCTCCTTCCTGGGGGGGGTTCTTTGTTTTCCTACTTCCGCCGGGACAGTTTCCAGCAGAGGTGAGGAGCCCACGGATTGGCTAGTTTTAAGATGGGCACTTCATGTAGCCACTTGAAATTACAGGCGTCTTTGCGAAGCTTACATTTTTTTTAGGAGCGGGAAGTTGGAAGCCCTCTTCTACTTCCGCCCGCGTGGAAGGTAACTCCGGCATGGCCCCGGCCGGCCGCTCTGGGGCCGTGCCGGGGCTGCGGCCGAGGGCCCTGCTGGTTTCCCCCCCACCCCCTCCCCTACCTCGGGCAGTGCTGCTGTTGCTCTGAGGTTGTTTTTGCTTCCCCCTCCCTGCCTGAGGGAGAGGAGAATGGAACTCCAGAAGGGGGCTCCCGGCCCTCCCCTCTCCCGGGCTGGGCTTCCCCCCCCCCCCCCCCAACGGAGAGAGAGAGAGAGAGAGAGAGATCAGCCTGCGGTTACCGGGATTTGAGCCAGAGAAGAAGGCTTCAGAAGCTCCTAAGTCAATGAGAAAAAAAATTTAAAGACTAAAGGAGGGGAGAAAGAAGAGATGCTTTTAAGCTGAAAATCTTTTGTAAAGCCATGGTGATGAACTGCTCCTTGTAACTCACGGAATACCTTGGGGGAGATGCAGTGAAGGTTCTGCTTGTAACCTGAGCAAAGGCACTTAGTTCTAAAGCAAGCTGAAGCAGTTGTGACACCGTGCGAATTTGACCAGAGGGAGAGAAAGATGGGGGACCAGGCTGCAGAGATGAGCGATGAGAGTCTCTTGCCCTCGGGGATAGAAGAAGAGGACCTCTTGTTCCAGGAATGAGAAACCTTGCTTCCAGAGAGAGAAGACCTTTGCTTTCCTACCAGGACAACTCATCCTTAAAACTCCACCCCATAGTATACGAGTGAGCCCTTGGATGACAGTTGTGGGAAAAGCTGTAACCAGGGGAAGAGACTTGTGTCACATGTGAACTAATATCCTTTCTGGGCGGGAGTTCACGGTGACATGAACTCCACGAGAGACTTGTGTTTCTTGTGGGAAAATCTCCATAGTGAGACAAGAGAGACTCTTCTTCCAATTGGACTGATGAAAGCCTATTTTAAGAGTGGTAAATTGACCAGGGATTTTCTAAGTTTGTTTCTCTGTGTTGTTGGTGAGAAGGATGGTGGTAAAGGAAGATAAATGAGGTGGGAGAAAGGAACCATCATGGGTGAGGGGCTGGGGGGAGGAAGAAGAAACCACCTGGGGGTTGATTTTGATTCTGTTGTTTTTTGTTAATAAACTATTTTTATCTTTGAAGTTTAGGCCTGTTTTGCATTTCTCTTAAACCTTATTCTCATAAAACCACTACACAACACTCTCGCCTGGTGTGAGCAGGCGAGCAGGTGAGTGTGAAACCGCTACATTAAATGGTGTTTCTCCCCGGTTTCGAACAAACCCAAGACATTTACTAAATAGCTAGTGATTCTTAGACCAGAATGATAATTACATAATTTAAGTAACAGATTTTTGGTTCCTGTGGCATCAAAGCTATCAGATATCTGATACTGCTATCAGAAAAGAGATTTCACAGAAGAGATTGTCTTTTAGGCAATTACTGTGTAGGAGGTTACAGAATTTACACACACATGATAGAACAATTCTTCTATGGTTTAAAAATCAGACCTTTTTCAGTCAAGGTGGATAAAAATTTGATAAAGTTCTTATTGCAAAAAAGGCCCAAGAGATCTTGAAGGTTCATGCACTGGAGTATAAAACAATGTTAAAAATTCCACTAAGGGCAAAGACATCAAATAAACAAACCAAACAGAACAGTACTCCAGGCAACAGCATTCCTCATCAAATCACTCCTCTGTAACACTCAGGATGCTTCTAGGTAAGCACTCCAGTTGCTAAGGAAAAAAAATTTAATTGGTTTGAGACAAGATAACATTTGTTTACTTTTACTAAAATGGCCAAAGAAAGTTATTCTGTATCTCATTAATATTTTGTATAGTGGAGAGAGAAGACTTAAAAATAGCTCAATTCCAAGCTGCTTGATCGACAGCTGTGTGCATTTTAGAGTTGCTTTATTGTTGGTCGTGGTGCTTCTGTTGCCTCACAGACTTTCATACTTCAAACTTAAATAAGACCCAGCTGTCCTTTCTATTTTAACTTCAAGGACTCCAAATGAATCTTTATGCTTTACAATTTTTTCTGAAACAAAAAATTGATCAGAATATAAATGGTTACAATTAAGCAGTGAAACTAAATGACATCTGACACAACATGGAGTCTATCTTCTGGTAACAGCATCAGGCAAGTGCCAGATGGTCTTTGAGGAGACAGCAGCACAGAAGCAAAAGATTTTAACACAGAAAAGGTGAGTAGAAGATAAATGTTCAACCCCATTAAAAACTGAGAAACAATTTTCTGGTCTCCCAGTGAGCTTCCCTCTAACTAGGTTTACAACAGCAACACTGAAAAGACAAGTATCCAACAAATAAATTTACAGAAGCAGGTGTCACCATGATTTTGCAGGTTTCCATCTACCAATGCTTTTTTTTGCATCTTCCTACTCAAATAGTAAAATCACAAGTCTTAGAATTCTTTGAAGTAAGTTTTACGCAAGAAGAAGATAGATCACTTCGTACTATTAAGCATTAGGTAAATCATCAAAGTCAGTTATTAGCTTTAATCTCATACCTAAAAAATTTTCCAAGCAGCTCTTTATGAAGCATTAGAAAACAGTGCCACATTTCAGACTACAATCTATAGCCTTGGATATATACACCTTGCAAAGGGGTTGTAGAAACCTTCATTTGGCACTTGTCAGAGCTCCGTGTCTTTGGCTCTACACCAGAAGGAAACTGAAACAATGCACACGAAACCTTGTCACTGGTTCCAAGGTATAACTTCAGAACTAGAAGAACTTACACACCACCTTTAGCTTATTCTGTATCTTTTAAGGATCAAAATGTCAACATGGTGTCTGCATACCATAACACCTGGCAATAATTTTCGAACAAATATTTCTATAACTGATTTGCTCTAGGAAAAGCTTTTTGCCACTGTAAAAAATCCAGACAACTGGAGTCAAATAGTTCAATTATTTTGACAGAACTAATTTCATTAATCATGTGCAAGAACAGACATGCTGGTGAACGGAAAAGAGAACTTCCAGCTCTCATATTTTCAAACACTAGGCATATGAAGCTACTTGAGATATAAGTTTGGATGAATTCTGTATCTTATACAAAAGCAAACAGAAAAGGCCCCTCAACCTGGGCACAGGGCGTTTTTGAGGGATGAACTTGTTTATCATTTTGCAGGGCTTATGCACTAGAAGTGTTTATTCAACAACATGATGCTCTCTTGCAAGCCCATTTCCACAGCAACAAAAAGCAGTATGAGTGTTTTCTAGCAGGTAACAAAGGTCCAACATTTAATCCAGCTTTACTCACTATATGTGATAACGACTAGAAGCCATGAGTGAGTATTCCTGCAATTCAGTCAATGGAATTGCTGAAACATTTAAGATTTCAGTATAGCTTACCAATTCTGCATCTCAGCTAGCAAGCTTGGTATACTTTTAATACAGGAAACTAAAACTGGAAAAAAAAAAATATTGCCAGACTGATTTCCTTTTTTTTTAAACACAGTATTATTTTAAAGTATTTTCCACTGGAGCATGAAATCACAGCAAGCTGAGCTGGTTTTCTGTTTCATAAAGCACCTAGATAGAGCATTGCTTCCTTTATCATATTCTAATCAAAATATACTTCTTTTTTTTTAAAGCATCACAGTTTCACTCTTGAGAAGTATAAAATATATATATAAATACGTATGTACTTCTGAAA
>VZTR01005384.1:103242-124245 GCA_013400775.1 Chaetops frenatus | reverse complement strand
AACCTGTTTTATTCCTTCAGAATAGCTTGGAGTTTAATATTTGAAGTGGCCCACTCAGGATTAGTGCCTCTGGAAAGTTTCATGAAAGTGGTTTAGAAGTTTCTGACTATGAGTGTATCTAAACTGATAGATTCAAGACAGCCAAGTTGAAATGCTGAATCACAAAACAAATCATGACTCTTATTTAAAAACTTCACGATGCTACCTTTCTCTGGGATGGACTGGTTGTATCCACATTGCGTTGGTTTTTTTTGTTTGTTTGTTTTTTTTCTGGTGGAGACTTAAACATACAGTGTCTTAAACTACATGAAGTTTGTATTGTAGCACACCGCATACTGGGTTTATAACACAAAAAGTAGGAAATGGTAGCGTCTCTGGGACATGCTGTGAGGACATTGGGGGATTTTAGGAGTTCAAATATAGGCTTATCCAGTGCTATCTCATCTATAGTCCTTTCAGTAGTGCTAAATCACACTGCCCAAACTTGGTTTTTGATGTCCCTTTGATTCAGGGATTCAAAACATAAGCAGTTTGTGTAGATGATCCAGGGTTTCAGTGCATAATCTGTCCTGTCTTACTTAGGGTGTAGGAATCCAGAAAATCTGTGTTTACATTTATAAACTGTAACCAATTTCTCTGTGAAAAACTTTACCCTTTGCAGTCTTTGGAGTAGGGAACTGAAAATGGGCAGATGGCACAGGTTTGCTTCTTAGAGAGGAAAAGAAATCAGTAGTCCTGTGAAAATCTTGCCAGTTCAGGTCAATTGCTAGAATTCTAAAAGCTTGCACAAATAGAGCAGATTTGTTTTCATAACTGGAATCTTCAAAATTAATAAAGTAGAACTTGTAATTGAATGCTTTTTAAGTCTTCGAGGAAAGAAAGAATAGAGAGCAGTCAGAAAAGGGAACTAGAAAGGAACAAGTTTAGGGACAACAGACTGAGACAGTGCTCATTAACTCAAGTGATTACACCCAACACTGGAAGCAGAATAGTCCTTACTTTGTTCCACCTCCACTTGAGTAGTTTTATTCCTATTAAAACTTTAACTATCTTATTTTATACAAACCGCTACTGAATTTGCCACACGCAATCGTGACTGTGTAGCAGTAACCCTTAGGATTAGGAAGGCAAGGAAAAGTTACTCACAGATAATTCTCTGCAATTAAAATATCTTCTAAAGAGTCAGAAAACTACTGTATTCTTTTATTTTCAATTAAAAATTTTTAAGAACTATATTTCTGCATAAAGTATTGGTCCGTTTTGGCACACCTAAGATCTCTTTTCTAATATCCATTCCTTTCTCATCTGGTAAACTCAGATGATATTATTTCAAATGAAACTTATTTATGGCACAGCTGATGCTTTTTTTCATTGTGACAGGTATTTTTTTAAAAATAATTTAGTTTTTACCATATAATCTGCTTTTCATAACCTGGAAATAGGGAGGTTTTAATACTGGTATGTTGTAATAGTAATTTTAAATGCATAGTCTTGTTTTTGATACTTGAATTTAAGCAAAGAACTCAACTGTGGACTACATAGGAAGGAGGAAGACTTGTGTAGATAGCATGCTTTTCTTCTGGTGTTCACTGTCTCACAACTAAATGTTCTTTCTTTTTCAGACAAATAAAGAGGCACCTGTATGGTACAAGAAACTGCAGAAGAAAACATCACCATAGCATTTTTCCAAAATTTTTCAAAATAATCCTTTGGGGTGCCTTTCATTAAAGAAAGTTATTTTCACCATAATGAAGCCCATTTTACCATAAAAGCAAACAACTGTTTTGGTTTTAACTGTTTCTTTTTCAACTGTCAAATAATCTTATGCTTCATAAAATAATTTCTAGATCTGTCATGTGAATAAAATGTGTGGAAATGATGCATGCAATAATTTTACTAACATATATTAGAATTTTAAAAGATAAATAAACACTAATGTGTTGTACACATGATAATCTTGGCAATTAAAGGATGTGTTATTCAGAGTGTTCAAATGAATGCATGTTTCAGCCTTTTTATATTGGTTTTCCTGGACCCTGTGTTTCATGCCACATTCCTTGCAACTATTCTGGATAATGGAAATTTTCAAAATGTACATGCATTAGTAATCAAACAATCTCATACTTTCTACGAAGGAAATTCCTGTCAGCTGGAAAAAAGATTCTTACCCACCTTGATTTGTAGTTTATCACTTGATGTCATTTGTATAACCAAACAGGCATTAAAAACATTTTAAAGAAGCAATAAAATACATCTTAATTATCAGCACTGATACTTAATGGACTAGACAATAGTGTAGTTACATCAATGTAATAACAAAAAATAGAACTGTGATGGGTGAGGACTGTAGCATGTAATGGGGAAATGGGTAGCTTACCATATTTAATTGTATGAAAATAAGCCCCAAAGTCCAAGAACACATTCTACTTACTTATTCCACTCCACCATCATCTATTCTGACTATACAAAAGTTCTGTAATTTTTCAAAGCATTCTTGGCTGCATATAGTGCATTTCTGTGTATAACGTAAATATAGATCTTTTAAGTACTGCATACTGAAAATACTGCTCAGATTTCATTCAACAGAAAGCCTCCTTCTTCTTAGCACCTTTTTCCTAGCTCCTTTTTCCTTGACAATATCTCTTAAAGTGATTATTTCTTTTAATCTGGATGTGAACAATAATTATTTACTATATAATACTGAGCTATATCAAGCTCATGATTCCCAGATACACTTTGCTTCAGTTTCCTTCTTTTCTTGTTCTGAGAGAGCAAGGTAAAAATGCTGGGAATTGCACATCACAGGTTTAAAGTTATCATTCTGTGCATGGGGAAGGCCAAGTATGTAGACCGAGGTAATAATCTTTTATTAGACTAACTGCTGTTCACTGGGGAAAAAAATCACACAAACGTTTGGGCTCACAAACCTATTGGTGCAATCATTTCTGAATAACTGGTTCCCTGAAGCCTAGGTTTTTATCTAACATACATTTTTATGTGACTAGAATACTTAACTTTTATTTCCTATGAAACAGCTCCCATATGCAGATACTAATTTTATAGATTGTAATAGATACTTTATATGATTCAGCGCCTAACTGAACTTCCCATACTATTCTTTTTGTCTCTTATCAATGAATGATTAATAAATTGTATTATCTAGAAGGACTGCGAACTTTTTTAGGCAAGATACTAGTTGGAATCTTAAGTATTTACAATTTGCTTTCCTGTGGTATCTTTATAGACAAATTGGTGAGATACAGACTGTAAGGTGGGTGACACACCCACCTGAACAAAACGTGATCAACAATGCCAAGTCCAGCTGCAATAGTGTCAGCCCTCGGCAAGTTCACAGGCAATACTAGATTTGAGGGAGTAGTCCACACACTGGAGAGAAAAGTCTCAGAGGATCTTAACAGGCTGGAAATTGGGTCAGGAAGAACCCTATGAAGTTCAACAAAAGCAATTGCAGTCCCTCATCTGGGATGGAATATCTCCATATGCCAATACTGCTGCAGAGCAGCTTGACAGAAAGAGACCTTAAGGTCCCAGTGGACAACAAATGGAATATGAGTCAGTAATGTGCTGGCCAGCCACATCCTGGGTGGTTATTACCAACAGGATAGCCAGCAGATGCAAGGAAGTGATCCTTCCCTTCTGTTTGGCACATGGGAAGTCACATCTGGAGTCTTGCATCCAGTTTTGGGCTTGTTCAAAAAAGGCGTTGCCATATTGCAGTGAATCTAGCAGAGGTGTACTGAGATGGTCAGGGGCTGAAGCACCTCATGTAGAAAAGGAGGTGGAAAAAACTGGACTTTTACAGCCTTAATATTAGAGGACTTACAGAAGGAACTTCTTGTAGTCTCCAACCACCAAATGGGGTGGTACAGAGACAGCAGAGCCTGGCTGCTCTCAGAGGTGCACAGAAACAGTGTAAGAGACAATGAACACCAGATGGAGCACTAGAAAACTCAATTAGCTGTTAGGAAAAATGCTTGTGCTGTAAGGATGGACTGTAACAGCCTAGACAGGTGGTAGAATCTTCATCCTTGGAGATGTTCAGAACTCGACCAAACTGGTATAATTGGACCTGACTTTCAGATGGACTAGATGACTGATTTTCAGCATTCCAACTTAAATTAGTCTGTGGTTTCATTCCTAAATATATCAGATAGTAACATTCATTTACTTAGTGCCATCCAAAAGGCAAAATTCTGTTTAATTCTTTCATGGAAATGCAATACACAGGAATATTTTTACTCTTAGACAATAATTGTGCATTGTAAATTTCTGTGACCTCCAGGCAGCCTGATTTTCTAAGAAGGCTGACAGAAAATTGGGTTGATTTTGTGGTGAAATTTTATTGATATTTAAACATTTCTTCAGATGACAAAGTGACTTATTCTGTCAAAGGGTTGTGGGTTTTAGGTTTTTCCTGTAATTATTAACAAGGTCCATCTTTAAATGTGCAAAAGTAAAAGAAATTTATTAGAATATACTGATAACACACAATGCTGTTGGTAAATTCTTGTAATCCATGTAGTCCTTGTGTATATCTCCTCAATATGTCTTCTTTTTTTAGTTGGAGACTCCTTTTCCTGTGATTCTTCACTAGACTCCAAGGCTATAATTAATTATCTAGGAGGAGACCTCCTAAGCTTCTCATGAGAAAGCTAGAATGTCACTTAAATATAACTATTCAAACGTGAGATGCCCTACAGCAAAAATTAATGAAGCTTTTTGCTCTTTATGTAATGAAAAGGCTCAGTTGCAGTACCTGTACAGCACTTTTACTGATGTTCTTTCCCACAAACATAGTTGTCAAATGAATTATTCCGAAATTCTTCTTCATGGTCTTTGCAGTATTATCACAGGCCTTGTGTCAATGATGTGTGAGTCAAAAATAATGAAGTAAAGAGAGATTTTGAAGGGTAGTCATGCATGTAAGCAACTTGTGACTGAAGTGCCCAACCCACATAATCATCTTCAGTTCCTCTTTTTCAAACCAAGGGGAGCAAAGCCAAAAAAAATCTCTATCCACTATTACATTTCTTGGTACATTAAGTAGGTGTTACTTAAGTGAGAAGTTTCGCAAATACATGGGTTGAACAGGAAAGAAAGACAATGCTTTAGAGCAAGCTACGATTTGGGGGGTTTTTAACACTAATTGCTTTCTAACCTTTCTGTCCCTTGTCTGAAGCCAAGAAGCTGTAGTCCATAAAGGTAATCTCTTGTTTGAGGAAAAAATTGAAAACATAATCGCTTTTTTTTTTAAGAAGGATCTAAACTTTTAAGGCTTGCTGCTTAATCCTATGGTCATAATTCACTGGCACTGTAGTTTCTAAATATTTCCTGTACAAATAAACAATCTGCCTTTTGGTTTTGTATTCTTCATTCCCTTCAAGACTTTCTGTACAAAACAGCAATGAAACCTTTTAAAAGAGGAACATTGATTAATTCAGATATCAATTGAGTATTTGTCAGCATCTCTGGGATACAATTTCCTACCTCTTACACATTAGCTGCTATTTTCTGTTTCAGTTATACTTTTTTATGATACCTAATTCCAGAAAAAAAGAAAAAAAAAAAAGGAACACTTAAATCTGTTAAATATCTGACATCTGCAAGATGGTCAGGCAAAATTCTTTTACTCCTGGTAGACCTTCATTAACTTCCATGTCTTTGAAAGATGTGACTCAGAGAGCATGACATTGTAGAAACAAATTGCTACCCTTTGAAGAAGTATTTATGTTATTATGTGTATGTGTCTCAATCAATTGTCAGTCTGTAGCACATTTACATGAAAACAGATTTATACACAACAGTTTGAGTCTGTAACATCCTGTCATGTTTCAGGGTTGTGCTTATTAGGGAGGTCTACTGAGGAAAGCATTTCTCTCCCTGTTAACATTACATTTAATAGATCAGATGCCAGACTTCTTACTGAGTCAAAGAAATGTATCCCTGGTATTTTCTTATACCAAAGAATATTGAGAATCTGTATTCATTCTCGACCTTTGAAAATGAAACAAGTATCTCTAGAAGATCAAGTTTTGCTTAGTGTCTTTGGGCAATATTATCCCCTTCTTAAATTCCTAGGATTGATTGGGAACTCTTGACCTTTAAAACGCATACTTCTGCAGCTTAATTAAGGCAGTTACACTTCGGGTATTTCAGACTGAAGCTGGGCAGCCCTGGGCAGCAGCAGAGGGTGCCAGCTCTCGGGGGGCGGCATTACAAGCACAAATGGACAGCACTTGGGGATTGTGGAAGAGTGAGTGGCGAGTACTGCGGAAGCTTTTAGCAGTAGAAGTAGGTACAGCTCGTCATAGATGTTAGACCCTCGGCAGCTCTTTTAAGGCCTCTGCTGACAGCACAAGAACCACAAACTTTCTTCCACAGAGTTCATTTTGTGGAGTTCCCTGTGTTTATTTCCTCACTGATAAGTTTACAATAAATATCTGTGGGTCTTGTTTCTTAGTTTTTCTTTTAGAGAGAGAAAGAGTTCTTTCAGGACATTTGAACCAGGTTAAAAAAAAAAAAAAAAAAAAAAAAAAATTGGTGTATTTCAATCAGCTTACCCTTTAAAGGATGAAGGGGACAAAAACTCCCAACAAATTTCATCCTCATGAAAGGAGTAAGTGGCAGAAGTATTAAATGTAAGAAATTAGGATTGATCATGGAAATAGCTTTTACTCTAAAACTTACATATTTTCACAGACTGTGTGCCCTTTTTGAAGATACTACAGAAATAACCACAGTAAAAGAGAATGCCGCTTTGACTGAAGCAATAGAATCAACTTTGTTTGACCATGAATAATTGAAGTCTTTGTGTTAATGCTCCTTTTAAGGGAGTAGTGGATCAGTAAATGTAACTTAATTGCAGGAAAAGTCTTATGGATGGAATTTATGACTGTATTTCAATGAAAGTCTTTTCATTTTTCCTTTTGGTTCAATAGAAAAAGGATTACTTAGATTATTCAGTGTTGCAGCTGAAACTGTTAGCAATACCCAGTGGTCCTGTTTTTCATGATTTTAGAGATACATATTGTGGCATGCAAGGCTTTTGCTTTCTTATTCAATTCTTTTTGAAGAATTTGTTTCTTTGTGCATTATTATTATTAGGTAGTGCTTGACTTCTACAAGGGAATTTACACATGCAGTGTATATGTGGGTTTCAAACAGGATTGTTACCTAGTGCAGTGATCCTTTTTGGAAGAAAGAGTTGAAAATATTCCCACTGAGTTCTCTCTGAGACCTTGAGAGAGGGTTGGTTCTGTGCCCAAGCTTTCTCATGCTCCCCACTGCCGGTACAGGGCTGCAGATACAGGAGACCTGTCACTCTGTGTTTCACAGGACTGTGGTTTCCAAGCAGTGTAAACACAGATTCACACGTTGTCATCCGCAGCAACATGTAAGACGTTCACAGAACAATTAATATCACACATCTTCTCTGTGGTACTGTGGGAAGTCTAAGCAGGGGAAAAATACAGTATTTCAGTGCAGCCTATTCACTTGCCACCTTTTCCTTCCTGGTTAGCATATAAATAACATTCTGGCAAGTCTTCATTTTTGGGCATTGAAAAGGAAGCAGCTTGCAAGTCCTGCAAGAATGGCTAAGTCCTTTTCTCATATACTTCATCAGACATGTTCTGTGTTCAGGTACCAGACAGCTTCTAAAAGATCAATTGGCACCACTTCTTTCACATTAACCTTTATTTTACTAATTTATTATTTAAATACTAAGTCCCCAGAATCCGCTCAGTATTTATGTGTAAAGGAGTACGTGCCTGAAAGAAACAACAAGCAGTAAAGGGACTAATATGTCAATGACTTGAGTCTTACTGAATTAGCACATTCCTTGTCATTTTGTGTCATTTCTTTCATTATTGCAGTAATTAACGTTGCAGGATTGCATTTGTGCCATTCAGCAGGGAATGGAGAACAATAACAGTGTTTACCAGCAGCAGGAGGGAGCTTACCTTTCTTTCTCAACCCCATAAAATCTCTGCAGGCTAATCTCAGTGCGCAGCCAGGGTGCCCTCCTACACAATGGAGACTGTCTGAAACCTCCCTTAGGGAAACCTTAGTGAGCTGATTAGATCTCTTGTCCAAGAAAGCCAAATACCCAATCCTATGAAATATAGCGGTTTTCCATTCTGACGCACCATTTCACATCTGGGCAGGCTGAAACCTTTGTCAAATAGATGTACACCATGATAGTAATTCTGAGATAGCTGAGTGATTTAGAAACAAGTACAGAGTATTTTCAATCCATTAACCTATGTGAAATTACAAAGAAACAAACTCTGTAAAGTTCATATGTTTCCAGCTGCAGCAACATCAAGAAATTTTCATAATTCACTACTATTATTTTGTACCTGTAAACTGAAATATATAAATACATGTACATTTTTATTATTAAATTATTTGGGTTTGGGTTTGATTATTTTTAATACAAAGCAAAATACTTTCCTGTGAACATTCATGTTTAAGGTGCTTCTGGTCATGTGTTAGATGCCAATAAAGTATAATGAAATTAATTTTATTTTAAAATATATTGCTGTACTTCATTACATCATCTTCATGGACTTGTCTGATCTACTGTACTGGCTCCAAGAATTGTCAGATTTATTACCGAAAGGTGCAAACTTCCCATGGGCCAACACTGGACAGCATCACATCTACTGATTTAAATGACAGCCCTAGTTTTCATAAAAATATTCAGTATCTTTGATAAGCAAGCTTCCAGATTCACTGGATGTTTTTGGAAACGGGATTACTTGATCCTCCTTCTCAGCTTTGTTTGTTGTTATTCTTTCATGTAAGAGGTTTTCTGTGTTCTATATTCTTATCATTTCTATGTAATCTCTGAAAACATAAAGATGTAACCATAAGGTTCTCCTGCTTGGGTGCCCCTCAGCCATGGAGGTACCAAAAGCAGAGATGTGCTGGCATTCTCAGGAATCACCTTGCTGTGTCCTAGTCATGACACCACAAAGTCCTACTCTGCACAGAGGGACTCTAACATTGCTTCACTCCTATGAGATTACTCCTGGTAAGCTGTTGGGTTTGGAATAGGAACAAGTATGATCTTGAATGTGGATTTATTGGAGCAAAAACTGGAACTCTATCTGAACAAAACTAGCAATGTTATTGGCTTAACAGCTTTATAGCTTTATAGCTGTTATACTGCTTCCATAGGAAACTGAGTATGTAGCATTTTCCTCAGGTGATGGACAGAATTTAATGTGATCAGGCCTGCTGAGTGTTCACAGAAGTGCACTTTGGGTGAGATGATGATAGGGGCATTTCTATCATCAAGAAAGGAGTGACCTTCAGCTTTGGAAAGAAACTGCCGAGACAACATTCAGAGTTTCCAGCCTACTGGCTTGAGGCAGCATCTACAGACTGCATAAAGTTTCTCAGTACTGTTACAATACTGAACTTAATATACGCCTCTTCCTTCTTCATTTTATGATGTCTACTTTAAAAATACCAGTTTTCTAGTTTTTATTTATCCCAATCTTAAGCTCCAGACTTTATGAAATAGTAAGAAACCTTTGGCAAATATTAGCGAGTATGAATACTGTGACTACTTGAACACTTGATTTTGCCAAGGTTAGAACTTCCCAGCTGTATGTTGCCAGTTAGGTGCATTTAATCCAATAAAACAAATTAGGGCCATAGCATTTGATGGAGGATATTTTGATGGAGGATATTTTAAAAATACAATGTTGTAACGTTCAACTAATTGTACAGGGGAATTCTTTAAGTTGCATAATTCAGTGTGAACATACAACTTCTTTGTTTAGTTATTACTTAGCTTTCTGTGAGCACTGTTTTTGCTCCTGCAGTCAGAGTAGTGGGAAGTGGGCACAGTATCACACTGTGTCTCAGTGTGGTATTTTTGAGAAAACACTGACATGAGACTAGTTTAGTAGTACCACAATGGCCTTGGGAAAAAGAACAAAGAGCTGGTTTTGATATTTTTTAATTAGATACCAGGAAAGCCTATTGCCACTGCTTCTTATTATAAATAATGCCACCTGCATTGGAAGTGCTGCAATGGATCATTGCAAAATGCTTCTGTTGATAGAACACAGTGGACCAAGCTAGTCTGACCTACTATGATTAATTATCTCATAGGTGAATTTCACTGTCTTCAAATAATTGTTTTAACGTAAGACTTAAAACAGCTGCGATGGATGCAGATGGTATTGATGAAAGACAGTTTGTGCATTTGCAACCTGCTCTGTTCACATGGCCTGGCATGTGAAGCAGAAGGAAAACATGAGCATGAAGCAAAAGGAAAAGAGGTAGTTTCTTTGTCCCTTCCACTTTTGTCTGTTTAATTTGTCAGTGAAGTCATATCTGAATGCAGAACTTAAAATTTGAAAAACTGTAGCGCTACCTGGTAAAACACTTTCAAACACGTAGAACAAGATGTTTATCCTGGTCCTGACTAAATGCTTGGTTTAATACTAGTTTGTTTCTCCTGCACTAAAATGCAGATTTTTTTTCCATCTTACATGTGGTTATGTCATATCTTATGGTGATTTGTACCCAATACTGTGTGCCAGATTTATTAATCATTTGGCCCTACTCTTGAATTGCACAGAAACAAGGTTTTCTAATCATTAAAAGAAGCTTTGTATTTTGTTACTCTACAGTTATCAATATGCAATCTAGAGGGAAAGAAGCCTTGTTTTGTTAAAAGATTGAATCAACTTTTCCTCTCCTTTATCTTATTTATATCTTTCAGGCAGCACAGGGATTAAGACGTTGTTAAAGTCTTGCCTCATCCCACCTGCCACATTACCTCCGAGTTCGTGCGTAAGCGGGCCCTGTAGCTTAACTAAGCATGTTGTGAACCAGTCAGGTAAACACGTTTGAGATGAGCTGTACATTCATGAACAGCAGTTTTCCATACCGCAACACCATAGGCATACACCAAACTTCCATTAAGTCACCCAGCAAGAATACTACTTACAGGTCAAATGTAAACATCCTAAAATATAAGTGTTTTTTATCTAGAGCTGGTCTAATTGAAAAAAAAATAAATTAACAAAGCATCCTTAAAATGGAGAATGGTTTTTGTATTGGTCTCTTGTTCTGAAAGCATTTCTTTTTATTTATTTTCTTTTCTAATAATTCAAAAAGCATTTTCAAAACCAAATTATGAAAAAAAACTTTTAGAAAAATATCAGTGGAAACTAGCTAAGTTGGTGGTAACATACTATTGTAAATTAAATGTCTCATTTTGAAAAACAGTATCCTTTATTACCCAAATAAATTCATATCCTTAAACTAGGTGCAGAATGAAGCTGTATTGAATATTTTACTGAATATTTTGTTGCATGCTTTTCCAGCATGTTTTGTAGAAAATAATCTGACACTTGAAGCTGAAGCTATGAGTACCAATATGTTAATAAAGTGTTTCATGCTTTTCACCCTGAAAAATTATTTATTTCNGAAGTAACATTAAATTAACTGTTTAACTGTGTTGAGTATTATTTACCATAATTTATTACTTAATATATGTCTGAGAAATTAAAAACATTCTAAAATAGTTTTAGTACATCTGCAGCTCCTGAAATAGTATAGTTAGCAAAACTAGGGTAGGATGTGTAATACTGTCCTATGTCATTAGATATTTCCTCTTCTGTAACATTTGGCTTCTTTTTTAATGGAAATCTCATGTGACTTATTTGAGAAGAGAGATATTTCTGTGGGACCTCATTTTGATAGGTGTATGTCACTTCTAAGTCCCTACTGTGAACAGACATTTCAGCTGTCACCGATAGCCACTGTCATTTTTCACCTATCATCTTATTTCTAGATTGTTACAGTGTTGGCAAATCTGACATTTTCTGACTATGCCTTACCTAGAGTAAATGGAACTAAACAAACTGTGTGAAGGCAGTTGCTTCCTTGATGGAATGAGTTCCTTATGAAGCAAAAAGAATGTTCAAAGGGGGATGCAGATGTGCCTCTCCATTACACTACACAGTTAGAAATACAGACATTTCCTCATCCAGTAAGATGAATGTTGTCACCAATTCTGTAAGCCCCCAAGTGAACAGGAGATAGGACTCATGAGCAGCCACATTTTACCAAGGCTGATCAGTTTCCTCTTAGTGGAGGACTGAAGTCTCTGACGTTGGCAGTCTTTGGTTCATTCATCTTTCTTACTGGTCAGCTTCTGATGGCCACTAAACACAACAGGTATTCTGGTGAGTTTTAGCTTCAGTAGTGAGTCCAGATACATCCTCTGATTTCTGGAGTTTTGATGATCATAATTTTAAACATTTTCATCACAAAATGTTAAGTGTGTACTGTAAATCCTCTTCTATGGAGTGATTGGGATGCCCAATCAAGCACACCTTCATAAGTTTTCTTGGGAAGTACCTTTCAAACTCCTGACTCACTCTTCTACTGCAGCCTGAGGTATGTTTTTGTAATCTCTACTTTGATGTTATCCCTCCTGAAAAGTGACAACCAGTTAGCCAGCTTACTTATAGAAAGACGTTTAATGTGTCTTCACTGTAGGTCAAACCTCACTTAGTCTTGAGGCAGATGCATAGGAAATCAGGACTTGCTATTGACAGTTTTCTTTGAAATTGCTTGTTCATTCCTAAATTTATTTTCTATTCAAAACATGTCAATTAAGTTACTAGGTTATGTTGAAAAAGTGGTGATGGTCACCTGAGTTATTACCTTTATTATTAAGCAAGAGACAACCCTGTGGTAATTTTAATATCCCCTGACTAACTGAAAATCCTGCTTTTGCTGCAGCAGCTATTTCTGATTGCAGAAAGACTAGTTCCTTCCAATTGTTGGGGGTTTTCCTCCCCAAGGAGAGATTGTTTAGATAGACAGGGGATGCTGCCTAATTCTTTCTGCTCCTTTGAGCTGGGATGGCTCCTCTGCACAGATCATGGAAATGGAGCAACAAAACTGCATTACCCGGGGAATTCCTGAGCCGTGCTGCACATGCCATCAGTGCTCTGTAAGCTGCATCTGAGTGATTAACAAATACTAACAAGAAAGATCCATCAAACCACAAACAATGATAGTGAAGCAACCTCACCATGGGAGTCTGATCAAGACTGAAATTGTCTAGATTTAACTCCAGTCATTCAACCTCCAGCCTTGGTAGATCTTTATAGCTCAAGGAATCCATTTTCAGTTTCTGCTCTATGTAGGCATCCATGCTGCACATAAGTTTTAAGTGTGTGCTGTAAATGTCCTTCTAAACAGGTGTCAGTCTGTGAGCTTGTGCTCTTGAACTACTAGGACTCCTCAAAATGTAACCGAAAAACCAAGTTTGCTGATGCTAAGTTTAAACTAATTATACAAGGTTTTGTCTTGGGGCTTTTTTATTATTATTATTTATTTTTTAACAAAAAATAAAAGGAGGCATAAGGAGGGGGTCATAAGTAGGAAAGACTGAAAGCTGCATTCTTAAAATGAGCACCTCAGTTTGCTGCACAGTCCATCCAAAATTCAGGCGTTCCAAAGGCAGCTGTGTCTGCCCCCAGCTTGAGGCACAGCTCTTTCTGCTGGCTACACAACAAATATTCCAATAGACACTGCAAGTGCACCCAGGCTCAGTAGCAAAGTGTGAGGGACCGACTGCACCCCGACTTGAGTAGTGGATGCTGGAAAAGATTGAGCACTTCAGTGAAAGCACCCTGCCAGTGACAGTATAACTGCTCTACAAGGTTCACCTTAGATGTTTAGGCACCTAAGATTTGCATCTTTCTTGGCCATCTGAGGAATCTAGCTAACTAGCCATAATAAAACCATGAACATTTCATGTCTTCATTTATATCTCCACTGAAAGATGTATTGTTTAGAAGCATCCCACATACCAAGGAATCTAGGGATCTATTGTTTCTGTAGACAGATTTCCCACCTTCATTATTTATTTTTCCCCCACACTTAATAAGATTGATCAACTATTTTGTTTTCTTTTAGAAAGGCAAACAGCTTGTTAAAAACTAATCAGTGCCCCCCGCACGAGACCTTACAATACACCAACCTGACAATATTCCATTTGAAAAAAAGTTGAGACTTGTCAGTTAGAAATTTCAGTCAAAAATGTTGAGCTGAATCCAGTGATATACTTTGGAAAAATGTGTTTTTCATAAACTCTGTTATATTTTGTGACCAACTTTATCCACAGGTAATTCAACAAAATCTTGTTTTTCATTAGCATTTTTCATACTGAGTGACATGAATAATATTATCTATTTTAATAGATTCACACACTGTTCACATTAAGCTGCTCAAATTAATGTCACAGTGCAGTCTATAATTAGCTACGTCATTTAATTTACATTTTCTAAGTATTGGTTCTAACTCTAGCTTTCTTAACTGTATTCTGGAACATGTCTAATCAAACAATTACTGAATCCTGAAAGCTCACTGACCATCTTTTTTAAAATTCTTGGTGTGAAGTTTTCCAGACATGCTCATCTAAGACCATAAATAGTAGCTGGTTTAATATGCTCTTGAATTACTGTTGAAATGTAAAGTATTTTGTCATTATATGATACAAATATATTTCCTTCTCTTTCCCCAAATGCAGCACAGAAATATCTAGCATGGGTTTTTTTTCTCCTTGCTCATCAACAGTTCTACATCATTTATCTAAAAACAGACTATTGTTAGAGTTGTTAATACATTTCCTGGACCTTCTTTAAATGTTTTTTTCAACGCGGGTCATTGACTTCTTAGGCATCTTTCTCCATATTATTTTTCCATAATCACTGCCATCAAAGTTATATTTGCTGTTATTAGTTCTTTTCCCAGCTGTTGAGTGTCTATAATTATAACTGCTTTACAAAATGCCCTCTAAAGAGGCAGAAGGAAAGGGGTTGCTCTTTTGAGGTAGGGGTGTCTTAACTTCCATGGGATTGTAGACTTTCAGGACTGTACTCACCTCACTCAGCCTACAGTTTATTTCAGCTTTGTCTATGGAAAATTTGCCTACCCTGGATGCAAGGTTGTTTGAGTACAGATATGACTTAGTTTTAGGAATTATGCAGACATTAGCACTAATAGCATGAACTCTTCTGCCTCACCCCTAAGGGTAGAGCTCCACAGCACACTGAATTTTAAGTTTCTACACTTCTCTGAATGGGGCAGTTCAGGTCCCACAGGGAACATAACCACGCAGGCTCGTTAGCTCCTCTGGACAGTCAAAGCTGTCTCTCAGAGCCTCTGCACTTCTCCAGGATCACAGTGAGCAGCACACTGTACCCTGCAGATACTGGGCTCTAAGGGCCCCAGGATCTTCTTTGAGCACCTCATAGGCAGTTGATTAAGGAGCTTATCCTTTCTTCCCCTATTTGAAAGGACACAGCATAAGATGTGAAGGAATTTTTTCTGAGCACATCCCTTAATTATTTTTGCTCTCAACATCAGGATTTAGTTCCAAATGAGCATTCATTGCCTGACCTCATTATGCTCCTAGGGTTTGTTAAGCTAGTAGCTCATTGCCTTAACGCCCTCCTAGCTTGTCCAGCCAGACCATCCCCTCTGCCATGTCCAAGCCTGTACAGGCTCCAACTCCCACCTGGCAGACCAGTATTTCACAAGAACCAAACCACTCTCTATACAGTATTTCTCTAATCGGGAGATTCCAGCCAAAATACGCCATTATGGAAGCTTTACAGTTAGCGTTTGTTAGCAGATCCTCAGCATAAACATTCTGGAGACAAAAAAGTCCTTTCTCTAGTAGTAAAAAATGTGGTTTGTCTTGTATATTCAAGCACCACATTAAGTTATGTTGTTAAAACACCACATAGGACCACCTATTGCTAACAGGCACTGCCAACACCATTTGCTCTTTTAAAGCAGGCAGCCTCCGCGTTGGACAGGAGAGGTGGAAGTAAAGAATAGTAAAGAGCTAAACTTCCAATTGATGGGAAAATCAGCTTTCCAAAAATTGTGAATGTTGTTTTCTAAGTACATTAGCGTTTTAATTAATCTTGTCTAATTACGCCGCATGTACAGATTTTCATCTGCTCTAATAGTACATAAATAATTAAGTGACATGCTGAAGGAGCATGTTGTTTTCATTTATGGCCCTACTGTGCAACAAGTCAGAGCTGAGCAGCTGTATGACAAGGGATGAAAATACAGGAAAGACTCATCTCCTAAAGCTGAGTCAGTAACCTGTTTTTCTCAAAAAGACCTGTTGTAATAAACAGCCTCTAGTTCAGACATACACTGAACATACAGAGGTCAAAACAAACAAACAAACAAACAAAAAAGCTACTAACAATAAAGGATTTTTCTGTATTTTTTCTCATCAGATGGGCTGAAAATATTTGAACTCTACCTGAAACCTAAGTAATATGAAGCTGTTTACCCAAAGTTAAGACTTCTTAAAATCCGAATAAAGATTGGGTTCAGCTACTGAGTAAGACGTCTTGTTCCCTCTAGACAGGTTGATGATTCTTAATCCAAGAATTCAAGTAATGAGCAGTTGAAGTTTCCATCTTGAAACATCTGTTCCGCCAAGTCAGCACTGGCCTTGATAAATAGCAAATCAGACTGATGCATGCAAGTGTATACACACATGCTCAAGTTAAACTTGAGGGAAAATACTTGAACAGACCTCTGCATAGACAGATTTATATAATTAATCTGTAATTAAGCTTTGTACAGTGCAGACTGACTCAGGTCAAAACACAGAAAATGCAGACATGGTAGGATCTTTACCTGTTGCTGCAAAAGGTTTTTTCAAAGGTTGTTTGTGGGTATATTTACATACCTTTATTTAGTTGTCACAAACCTTCACTGCTATTTTAACTTACTCATCTTACAGTGGAAGAAAAATATGTTTAGCTAAAGGATAAAAACAAACCACAAGTACAACTGCATCTGCATGCTTTTAGTAATCTCAGCAAACTTCAAGCATAAGTTTAAAAGTTTGCTTAATTTTTAACTGCAAAATAAAACCTTGCATACATCTCTCTTTTTATAAAGTCTGTACCAAGTTTTGCAATGATGACTCTCCCTAAGCCTGCAGAATAAAGGAATAATTTCTTTTTGCAGGTTTGTTATAGTCTTTATATCCTAAAAAACTGTCACATCCAGTTCTGGAGACACTCTCTTGAGGTTTCTACCTGATATGACGTGCCAATTCAATTCCATTAACAAAAATGCCAAGCTAGTTCAGGAAGGTACACACTTCACTCCCAGCAGAGCAGCAAAGAAAACCTGAGGAACTCCACTGGAAATGGGAAGGTTTGACACAACTGTCCCCTAGAGTATACAGGGGGATCGGCAAAATGAAATCTCATTTTCTGTACATTCTTCAAAACAAAGTCTTGTGCGAAGGGAACTAGAGGTATTTCCCTGATTGTAAGGCTTTGCACACTACAGCAGAGATGGAACAGGGTGACTAATGTCAAGAGGGGAAAGAAGTCAAGATGAAATGTGTTTTTACTCAAATGCCAGGCTGAAATAATTAAGGAGTGCCATTTGTTATTTCAGCAGGAATATCCTTGTCTCCATATGTTCTATCACAGTATTTCTGGTAAAGTGAAGTGGAAAACGGGAACCGGACTTGCCTTTCATAAACAAAGAGAACACCTCCGTAAGCTAATCCTGAAACAGCAAGACATAAAGGGTACTCAGGAATAGACTGTCATTTCATGATTTCCCACATTCACTTTAACAGAAAGTCACCCTGCTGCATTCCTCGGTGTGGTGGTGCTGGATTATACAGCGCGAGTGGCATTCGCAAAGCCTGTCATGAGTTAAGATGGTACCTCGTGGCTGGTGCAACCCTGTCTTCAGAGGAAAGTTAGCACGAGAAAAACAATGATTTTCTTAAAGTAAAAGGATTTTGCTAGCTCTCTTTTGAAAGTTAGAAGTAAAAAGAGAAACCATTTCTTCCCTTGGGGAGATGGAGTCTAATGAGGGGCCAAAAGTACAGACAGCTGCTATTTTGCAAGAATAAAGTTCATGCCAACTTCTCTAGTAAATTTACGTGAAAAAATGAGGTGGGTATTTGCTGGATCAGAACAGGCCTCTCTATGTGCTAAAAGCTCCTGAAATTATTATCAGACATCTTCCTGTGGCCTCTAAGCCTGGCTTAGTTCAGCTGAGGTCCTTGGTTCTCTCTCACCTCATCATTATGAAACAACTTGTCCATGTCTTTCCAGTCCTTCCCTATGCCTCCACACAACATGTGTGCAGGTCCCCGTAACTCTGGCCCTACTGCTCCCAGCAGGACAGTGGGACACAAGTACCTTTCCTAGGAGGTATGTCTTGCGGGGCGATGAGTTAGGAAACCTGAGAGCCTGTCTCCATCCGGTCCCCCTGCTGAACTCCTTTGCTCCCAACCCCACTCCCACAAGGCAGTGCTCTGCTCCTCCACTGCCAAGCTCCCAACCGCCTAGGACTTGACATTTGTTCTTGTTTTCTCCTGTCTCCCCTAATGGGCATAGCACTACTAAGCGAATAGGAATGTACAGAACAAGAGAGTTCAAAGTAATTGAGTCTACATTCATTCAGAAAGCCTGGATCCTTGCCCGCTCAGAACCTGCAGCATTGACATAGTTTCAGAAAGTTTAACCCTTTTCCCCTGAACCTGGCAATGCTCTTTCCAGCGCCGAGCATTGCACTTCTCTTGCCAGTGACCATGGACACTGGAAACTGTCTTTCACATGCCGAGCTCTAGGTGCTTACAAATCAATGCTTTATTCCTCCTTTTTTTTTTTTTTTTTTTTTGCGTTGCAGAGGAATGATCACTTACAAAAATTATGAAACGTGTATGCCTAAAGTCTTACTTACACAAAGAGGGCTGTGCTGGGTTGAAAACAGCTTACTCAGTTTTCTGCTGCAAATTCATCTGTTAAGGTGTAAACTCACTACTACCTCTGTCTGCAAAATCAGTGAAGAAGTAGGAACATTCCAAAATTGTTATAGCTGTAAACTCTTTTCTTTTCATGATGATTAATTCTGAAAAAAATCTAATTTCAAGTTAATTTAGGAGATTATATTAGTTGGCAGCTTATTATTGACTTTAAATTTGTAAATAAAAATCATTTGTTCCAAGAAGTGTAAAGCCTAATAACAATGGATGAAATGGCCTATCAAATAATTTTTATGTCTGGATCTAGAAGTGTATTTAGACTATCTGTAAACTAAATAGTGCAGCACTATGTAGGTCAAATAAGCAGTAAACCCAAGCAGAAACAAAATTCTATCTGACTTTCCTGTTTAATTGTTAGTAATAGTAGAAAATTCAAAATAAAAAATTGCTTTTTAAAAATTATATGTCTTTAGTCATCTTCCACTGATTGTTGCTTGACAAAAGACTGCAGGACCTAGACCATCAGTAGCAGAAAAACGTGGTGATGAGATTGGATTTATTTATCTGCAGTTCAGACCTAATTATATCCTTTCTAAAAATTAAAACACATTCAGAGATGCTTCTGAAAATGTTTAAAGAATACACAGAGCTTTATTCAGTGATACCGTTCTAATTAACCTGCCAAAGCTTTTGCCAGGGCAGGCCCTTTATAAATGCATATGTATAAAATAAAGCAAAGCAAACAAACAAAAAACCAACCAACCAACAAAACTTTTGAAATTATCTGTTTATCGTTCATTTAATCAGATGGAAAGAAAACATGCAAAAAGTCTCAGAAACATTTCAGTTACCACAGCCACAGGATTCATATAAATGTCTGAAAGTTACCAGTACACGCACGACATCGGATGTTGTCTCTAGTCCTCTGCTGTGCCTGATCTAGAATTAATTTTCAGACAGCATAGTGTAGTATCGCTATTTTTGTATTTTTAAAGCTGTTAGAGAGCAGTCTATATTAAACTTGTCCTTTCAGATGGTCAAAAACATCGTTTGAACCCTAACATGGTTGACATAGGGAACATGTCGGGTATTCAAAAAGCGTAGTTTGAAGTTTAACCCTAAACTAGGGTTGTGTGAAGGGCATTCACACAAAAAACAAGACATTATTTTAAAAATTGATGGTTAAAACACCTGTTCCTAGGCTTGAGCGGGGAAATAAATGCCAGCCATGAGTCTTTAGGAAAGGACACTGAAGTTGCATATTGCCTAAACGGGAATACGTGTTGGTGTCGGATGGAAATGAGCCTGCACGGCTTTAAATGCTGCGCTGACGGGAGTAGCCGGATCTACATCAGTAATAACAAGCATCAAGCGGCTACATATTGCTAAACAGACAGTTCGTGTAAAGAAATGTTATGCTGAGCTCTTCCCTGCTTCTGTAATTAGCTCTCTGCATTCAGGCTCTGAGACATCCTTGTCGCTGTGGACTGGG
This sequence comes from Chaetops frenatus, assembly GCA_013400775.1. Taxonomy (NCBI): domain Eukaryota; kingdom Metazoa; phylum Chordata; class Aves; order Passeriformes; family Picathartidae; genus Chaetops; species Chaetops frenatus. Next base: position 103,912 of record VZTR01005384.1, on the reverse strand, counting down.
CGGCAAAGGGGCGGAGTGCCAGGTTGACCAGGAAAAAAAATGCCTTTTTTATGTTTTAAAAAAGAATCTTGTCTGTAAATGATAGGGGGTAAATACGGGGAGGGGGAGGTTGCCAAGATTTCTGTGGATTCCCAGACTCTCTCCCTGCAAACCGAGAGCGCAGGGCTGACAGGGCTGGGAGAAAGGTGGAAAGTTTGCGCTTTTCTCCAAAGCTCCACTACATGCTGTACTTTTCCCATACGACGTGAGCTGGTCGGTGTTGCACGAAAGGACGGCGTCCCTCCTTTTTCTGCTTCAGCGAAACATGCGGTAGCTTAGCTCACCGTCCTGTGTCTGCGGGGAAATATGCTTTGCGTCGAAACCACACCTCAAAACAAGTAAATAGAAACTTGCCTCATTTCGGAGGGGNTCGTCGCTACCTCTTTTCCTCTACCCGTCTTCCTTGTCCTCTGCGCTATTTCTGTAAAATGCTGAAGAACTTCATTTTCTCAGCGTACGAGGGGGGGCGGGTGAATGTGTACTGCCGCGCTGACAATTACTAGCAGCAGGTTTCGAGTACGAGTTGCCTTCAGGACAAAAAATAATAAATCCGAACGACTGCCTTTAAAACCCTTTTGAAGATGAAAGGTAGGACAAGACAATTGTTTTAAAGTGCCCACATTAGCAGTGC
>VZTR01005384.1:45010-102195 GCA_013400775.1 Chaetops frenatus | reverse complement strand
GGGCTGCCCCTGCGGGTGTGTTGAAAGCTACAGCTGCTGCCTTCGCACTTGCCCGGCGGCAGAATTAGAGCGGCCGCCTGTCCTCCTCGCCCACGCAGGGAGTCATGTTCGGGGGGCGGGGGGGCAGAGCACAAGACGCACTAGTAAGGGGGGACTTCCCAGGACTTTGTGCCTGTCCCAGGAGGCTGTTTGGGAGCGGATCCGCGGGCAAACAGCTGGAGGAGCTAAAAGTGGGAAGGTGCCAACCGCAGCCGGGCTCCAGCCCGCGGACGGTGCCTGCTCCAGGGGCGGCTNCACTGGCGTCCACCAGATCGGCGGGGAGGGAGCCCCGGTGCCGGGCAGCGCTCTGTGGGGCGCTGCCTTTCGGTGGTGTCTTCCCCAACGAGTAAATAACTCCCCGTCTTCAAAGCGAGCTGCCCTGGACTCGTAAACAAGAGCTGGAAAATAGCCTGGCATGTCGGGGCAGATCCAGATCAAAGGGACGGGAAGGCGGCTGTGTTTGTTTGTGGTGTTTACCGGGGGTCTTTGAAGAAAAGTCCTAAAATCCACTTTCGGGCAGAGTTGCTGTTTGTCAGCTGCTTTCGCTTGCGGGGTGCTAAACGGGTCTGGTATGAGCACTCTCTTGACAGGACAGGGGGGAATGTAGCATTTGCCCACTGGAGAGTGCATGATAAATGTTTTGCCGATGACTGTACACCAGTATTGTATAGGGCTCCAGCCACCCACGGATTCCCTCGCACCACTGTGCTAAGAGGATGATTTTCCAGTAATTAAAGAGCTCTCTGAGAACCGAGGCAAGGATAGGGACATGTTTATCACGCTGTTAGCCAATTATACACTGCATAGATTATTATTGGTTTAAGTGTCGTCCTGGAGACACTTTACAAAAAGAGTGCTCTGATGTAGTCAACTGTCTTCTTTTTATTCTGTATTATTAATAACTTTACATTTGGTGTCATATTTCTAATTAAATAATGTTCTTCTAGGGATGAAAAATCATGGAAGTATGGAATATATATATATAAACATTATTTGAAGTATTAGTATTCAAATAGCCAGCTGAGGATGTGGCTTTTACAGTTAGCATTTCAAAGGGAAGCGGGTGAAACAGATAGGCAGTCACCCTGCTCGAGCAGTGAATTCCAGAGCAGGAGATCTGCAGATTAGGCACAGCGCCTGTCACTTCTGTGCCTCGCACTGTCTTTTAGGCATAAAAGATGAAAAGTTTGTGTATGCTGAAACATCAGATCTGTCTTAATGTGTGAACGCTTTGTACCGTGACTTTATCTCCTTGTCCTTGATGATGTTGATCAGTGTGCTGATTGTAAAATCAAGCAGGTTTTCATTAGTGTGAGCGTTTATAACTTCCTCCGTAGGTGTCTTATGGCTGGCTGAACAGTATTGCCTTTTATTTGTAAAGCCTCACATGACTTGGATGCCATCATCTTTCTTAGCTGGTAACAAATCATGTGGATTATGGTCTGTTTTGTCTTTGTAGACGAGATGTGAAATGGAGAAATACCTGGCACCTCAGCTCCCACCCGTTCCCATCATCCCTGAACATAAGAAATACAGAAGAGACAGTGCCTCGGTTGTAGACCAGTTTTTCACTGACAGCGAAGGGTTGCCTTACAGCATCAACATGAACGTCTTCTTGCCCGACATCAGCCACCTGAGAACTGGCCTGTACAAATCTCAGCGACCCTGTGTAACCCACATCAAGACAGAGCCGGTCACCATCTTCAGTCACCAGAACGAAACTACTGCCCCTGCCCCTGCTCCCACTCAGGCCCTCCCAGAATTTACCAGCATCTTCAGCTCCCACCAAACTCCTGATGTGAACAACATTTTCATCAAGCAGGAGCTTCCTACTCCAGATGTCCATCTTTCCATCACGCCCCAGCAAGGCCAGTTGTATCAGCTCCTGAGCTCACCGGATTTAGACATGCCCAGCGCCACTCCCCAGGCAGCCGTGATGGACTCCCTTAACAATGTGTCCATGCCCTCAGCCATGGCGGGCCTTAACACGCTCTCCTCAGCTGTTCCACAGACTGCCATGAAACAGTTCCAGGCCATCCCCCCCTGTACCTACACCATGCCAAACCAGTTTCTGCAGCAGCAAGCCCCGTACTTCCCTCCTTCGCCTCCAAGCTCAGAGCCTGGAAGTCCAGACAGACAAGCAGAGATGCTGCAGAATTTAACCCCTCCTCCATCATACGCCGCAACTATAGCTTCCAAGCTGGCAATTCACAACCCGAATTTACCAGCAACTCTGCCCATAACCCCCCAGAACATCCAACCTGTCAGATACAACAGGAGAAGTAACCCAGATTTGGAGAAAAGGCGTATCCACTACTGTGACTACCCAGGTAAGCAATCTGTGCCAGAAAATCCCTGCTCTTGCAATAAAAAAAAAAAAAAATGAGAATAATCATGTATGAGGTTTAAGTGGTTTTCTTTAGCTGTGGTCTACACCTAGGGAGAACCAAATAGTTTTTTGTCCAAGTAGAATTTGTCTTTGTCGTTGTTTTATTTTGAGTGGAACACACTCACGTTCTTTAAATAATAGATACTCTTCATGTCGTTTGTCATCCTCTTGAGCTCATTTTACCATGTTACAAAATATGGACTCTGTAGAAAACAAAAACTAAAAATGTTGGCCTTTGCTGGTGTATATCAGTGTGACTGTCCAATATCCATGATGGAGCAGAGGCTTAGTTTGTTCAGTGCAGTACAGCTCTGCTTGAATTTTCTGGCACTGCAAGAATAATTTCAGCTCCCGGTAGCCAAGGCCACAGCCATTCTTCCAAGTTGCAAACAGGAGATTCAGCTGCCCTCATAAATCCATTAAAACGATCTCTTAAAATTGTCCACAGATGGATTGCCTTCTACACTGAAGGGGGAGAGGGACCTGGCTATGAAGTGTGCCTCCATGTAGTACGTGATCCCAGATACAAGGCGTGCACACCCATTGTAGCGCAGAGAGAAATTGCTGCTCCCCCTTTAGCAACTCTTGGTGCCATATCACCCATTTGGTGTGCTGTACAGTAAATGCCCAGTGAAAGAGTTACGTTGAGCCCTGGGTGACCATGACATGGAGTCTGGCTTGATCCTCTTGAAAATTAAAAAAAAAAAAAATCCTGCATTGCTAAGTTGTTGATTTACATAGCAGGTGTTACTGTGTGTGCATTGTAGCAGCTATTGGCCTATGTACTATATTACAAAGCAGTATGTTGACCAGAAACATACATGTTTTTCTCTTTTCTGTGCAAAGCAACATATCTCTAGGAGCATTCTATATAAAATTTTGCTTCTAAATGGCAAAAATGATGCCAGAAAGTAGTAAACTTAAATGTGTCCAGATAGCACCCCAGCACTGAACGAGGATGTTTAAACGTAACGTAGTGTGGAGTGTTTCTGTTCTCCCTACTGAAGCCTCTTTGTTTTTTTCTTTTCTTTTCCTTTTTTTTTGTTTGTTTGTTTGTTTGTTTTTTGTTTTAGGCTGCACAAAAGTTTATACAAAGTCTTCTCACTTAAAAGCACACCTGAGAACTCACACAGGTATGTACTCACTCTCTCGCTGTCTCGTTCGTCCGTGGCTGACGCATTTTTCTGACAAAGCAAGCGTGCTGGGTCTGCCAGCTTCTCCCTGCTTTCTCTAGACTGGTGTGGACAGACTGGCAATTCAGCTACGAAATATTTGAGGATTGGTCAGTGAGAATTAAAATTTGTTTTATTAATGCAGTTTTGTTAAACCTGCATGGAACTCAAAGCAGCTGATAATAAAGTAGATGGAAACTTTCCTTTTCAGTCTAAGATACTATCAAAGTGTTAAAAAAAAATCATTTGTTCCCCCCCAAGAGTGAATTAAACACAGCAAAACATTCTACTTTTGAAGATTTATCTGGGTAGATAGAATTTTCTAACTTGGGCTTTCTCTCTGACCTTTTAGAATTATTTAATCTTAGAATTTTTCAGAAACGTCATGAAAACGCTGGAGATATATCCATTTACTTTGTCCTTGGCATTAAGTAGGCTTTATTATTTTTTTGAAAGACAAGTTGTGTTCCATGTTTATTTTTTTTAAAAAAAAGACATAATTTCGATTTTAAAAAATTTTAATTTTGTCAGGGAAAGACATTAAAATGGAGAAAATTAAAGGTGTTAATGTGTTACACTTGTTTTACCGTGGTCAGACTCTGGCTGCAGCTGTCCCTGTTTCTGGGCCCGTGAGGAGTGGAGCTGGGGACAGGGATCGTGTTGGTTGTGCGTGGGTGCAGGAGCTGTGAGTGCTGAGGACACTGGCTGGGAGGTGGAACTGCCCCAGATGCTCTTCCCAAAAGTTCACCTGCTGAGGTAGGGGGAAGAAGGAGAGAGGGAGAGGACTAAAACATATCTCAACACCAGCACGCCTGAAACAGTTTAGGACAGTTCTTTGCATGTTAAATCAGTGAAAAGCACATGACTGATTTTGTAAAGAAATTAAATGAGAGGACTGCGACTCCTGTTTTTAGAAGTGAGTGTGAACCCTGGTTCTTTTATGCATGGGCTTACAATCAGCAAAACACGAGTCACAGTTAAGCAACTGTTATTGAAGCAGACTGTCAGCCCTATGGCTGAGCCATTCAAGGAGTGAGTGTTAACCCAAGCTTTAATCAAAACTTGTCCTGAGCTATGATCTAACAAAATGTTTCTCTGTCTCTATGGAAACAAGGCCTTCTGTTTAGCAGCTATTATAAATGGTTTGTTAGATTATTGTAAAGAAGTTGAGTATGTCCAGGGTAAGTGTTACTAAGGAAATCTTGTTTCCAGAAATGAAAGTTACCTGTGTTGTATAGTGAAAAATTAAAAACAACTGTAGAAGGTTATTGTTTTGCATTAGTGACAGACTAAAGACCAACTCTCTTAAAAATATCCTTAATATATAATCACTATCTAGCAGTAAGTTTAGTAGGAAAGGAATATTTTCATGAGGCTGTAAATCTGAGTAGTGTCAGAGAGTAGAATCCCCCTTTAATAAATAATCTTTAAATTTCAGTGTATGATTTCCATTTGCGCACTTCAGCCAGGAACTAAATACCAGTTTAAAATATCTTGATTGCTATTATAAAACAGCTACAGGGAGAGATAAAAGCAAAACTTCAGTCTAAACATTAACACTGCATTGTCAGCATTTGAAATGAACGCTTTTCCTTTTTAAAATCAATTTACATCTTTTTCTGTACCTTGAGCAGTCATGACTTCAGGGTTTACAAAGTTAGTTCTTGTAAGCATAGAAATACATACCTCATTGCTAGCATATATTGCTTAGGGTCACTAATGTTTATTGTTGCCTTCACTTTTTTACATAGAAATGTGGATAAATGTGCAAAGGTCAGAGGAGCTAATGTATTCATGGAAACAAGAATGTTGTTTTAGATAAAAATCTAGTGAACTTAAGCAGGTCTGTAATGCAAAGGGTCTTCTGGGGAGGTGAATGAAGGGATAAACTGTCTAAAGCGTGCATTACATGCAAGAATGCGAGTTCGTATCCTGTTACCTGCAGTATTTCAGAGTTTGGATTAGTTTAACTCTCCTGAATATTCACTTCATACTTGAAGATTTCCAGCACCGATTTTGATCTCTGCCTTAACATACGGTTGAAGTGTGTTGTAAGAGCCAGATCTCTGACTTCATGTTTGATCGATTAAGGAATGCTAAAGTAAAGGGGTGCATACTCAGGGAAACCTGTGAAGTTGCTCAGCCTCCCCAAGAGCGCAAGGGAATCTCGCTATTGATCTCCAAAGGGCTCGATGCCGAGGGCTAAATTAGGGTGTGTGCCTTTGTTCATCCCATCCCCCCAGAACTGTGAATTCGTACAGCATTAATAAGTTTTGATTTTCTGGTTTTAAAACATTTTTAAAGGACTTTGTGAAGCTTTTACCTTCAAAGTCTAAAGCAAATGTCACGTAAGCCGTTTTAATAAAGTTGTGTGTGATATTCTTTCAAATCCCTTCAGGGATAGCAGACCTGTTTATCTGGCTAAACCCGTTCTTTAGTAATCATGGACCACTGAAGTTGTTCTCTCCTTATTCTTAGTTTCTTAACAATACCTTTTAAAATTGGCTGCAGTCTCTCTCTCATCCCAACCTGTCCCCGCCCTTCTCAGCAATCTGTCATCTTAAAATAAAAGAGCCTGCAGCAAAGTTTGTCTGCCATTAAAAGTCAAGACAGACCTCATGGTTTTCCTTTTGTATTGGAAAATCTCAGCCTTTTCACGGTATTTATTTAGCAGTCTTTCTCTTCTGAAAGGCTTTCCCTGGGTTTAGTAAATGTTCTTTGAGAACAAACCTAAGGGAAATGTTACTTTTGATAGATGGAATGTAGGCTGTAGTCTATGTTTTTTTCAGTTCAGATATGAACACACTCTCAGATTTTCTAAATTACATCTAAACAAAATTATAGGAAATGGGCAAGAGGAAAATCCCATATATTTTTCTTCTTAGGTGTTCTCAAGCTGTGTACCATACACGAAGTCAGGTGGTATAAGGTGATATAGTTACGCTGATTTAATGCAGTTACACTGGACTCTTGGTGTTGATCAGGAATCCAGTATTCCCATTAAGAGCTAAGATAGGGTTATGTATTTGTGCCAGTTGCTGAAGCGGGCGCACGTTTTTCTTTCCCTACGTAATGCTTTAGCATTTGTTCACGATGAAATAAATTTTAGTTCATAAACCAGCAACCCCAAAACAGAATATGAACAAAGGTTCAAGTGTTGAAGATACAGAACACTTTTTGTCCATTTCCATGCAGTTCTGGAGCAAATAAGTGGTATATTTTAATACCTTAAAAAACACTTCAGTATGATACCTGAATTTGATGTTAGTTACCTCTGAAACAGGTAAAATGGTACTCAGTATTTTAAAGTACCTATTGGAACATCTTTCAAAAGAGGTTGGGTTTTTGACCTTTTGAAGCAGGGAGTTTCTTCTAAAATAATTTTGCCCGTTGGTCATGGAACAAGATTTGTTTTGTATCTGGCACTACGGTATCTAATGCGTGAGGGGGTTGTGCGTTTATCGCGGGCTCCTCAGCAGCAAAGCCACCTGAAAGCTCCAGCATAACAGCGGTATGTCCGAACCAAAACCTGTGCCATATCTCAGGGAAAAGCAGTTACTTGCATATTGCAGAGAAACTTCATTCCGTTCTCTTTCTGGCACCCGAGTATCTACATATGTATCAAGTAACCATTTAGAAGCAGCGGTCCTATAGCCGTGCAGGCACCTGGAATACCATGCCTGTGCACTACCTGTAATGCTGCAGAACAGCTGGCTCCAGGGTCAGGGGGGTTCTGTTGTTTCTGTGAGCAGCTGCACACTTCAGAGTTGTGTATGTTTTTAAGAGGAAAATCTGTGATTGTTTTGAACACATCAAGGCACGCACACTGAGGACATTTTCCAGCTGCATACTGGTTTTCCGTATACAGAGTCTTTGTACAGGCATGTTTTCTGGTCACATGGTGGGCTTGCCATTAATAGTTTCTAACATTAACTGGAGAACTATTTCATCTCTATCTATAGATCTAGCTTGTATTTGGTGATGGGAAGTGGAAGCCGAGATAACTCAAGAGAAATGGCATTTCTCTAATGAGATGCACTCAAAATACTTCCCACTGTCCCTGGTTGTTTCAAATGTTTATATAGGCATGGAACAGCTGCTGACTTGTATGGTTCCTCAAGGTGTTAAACGTTTTATTTTATTTTAGATCTGTGCCTCAATACATCCAGAATTAGACTGATGGCCCATCAGAATTAGAACCAGTTGTAAGCAGTAGACTTTAGCAGTTCGTGTGACTTGTCGCTCTCAGTTCACCATACCTGTATAGGGACATTTTAGTTAAAGGTGGTGCCATTTGCCCAGGAATTCAGGATGCCCCTCGTTCACTCATGGTGTGCAAATGATGAATTGGAGGCCCCAAAAGACTCTGCCTTGCTCATGTTTGCAGCCTTTCATGTACATAGCAAACCTCATCCTGAAATGGTGAAAACAGCAATTAAGTAATATTTCTGTGCAGGTCCAGCTTCTTTGACCTGTTAGATGAGTCAGTTGCATAGATTACACTTCAAGGAGCTGTCAGTAAATGCCATCATTGATAGAGACCATAAGGAAAAGTGGAAGAGAGTTAAATAAAATTGTTGACAAAGTGCATTAAAGTGCAGTGTTGCTAGACACAGCTGAAGGGTATGTTAGTATCTTTTATTTATGAATTCTGCTAAATCCATTAGTTGCCCGTGTGAGAAATGGAAGTGCAATATTTTCCTGTGCAAACCACAGTTTAAGGGAAAGCAATGCATTTTTTTCAAACACTTCATGAATGATCGCAGGCCTTGGGAATAATTGATCTGGTTCTTTATCTGCAGTTATAAGCTGAATGAGAAGTGTTTGAGTGTGTTGCTCAATAGAGGGTGAAATCTTAGCAACAGAAACCTAGATTTTATTTAAATATTACTGATCATTCTCTTCGGCATCCAGCATACAACTTTTATGAAGCAGGAATTAAATTCCAAGCTGTCAGGTGAGAGTATTCCTGTTAGATTTTAGATACTGAAAAGAAAAGCCTAATATTTTCTTTTTGATTAAAAGCCTAGAAAGTCCCTCTAAGCATGAAAGCTTAAAAAAACTGTTCTTTCTGTCAATTGCTCCCTGAGAGGATTAAACTTCAGTTCCAGGATATTTGATTCTTGATAAGGAAACTGTTGACCTAAGAGACTGGCTTTAAATATAGTTCATTTTGAGACCGCCCTACATAGGCTAATACAGTCCCAAGATTCACAGCAATTGCCAGTGATTAAAACTTTCCATTATTTGATCAGACATTCTTTATTGTAATTAATTTCTGAGGCTTGACTGGGACGATTGACTCCTCGTTCCAGCCAGGGTAGTGTGTTGCTTGTTGTTTGTTAGATGACCTGCACCTCCCATTGGTGAAAGATTAGAAACATTTAAGTAATGTCCTAGTTTAGTCTGAGTATCTTGGTAGCAGCATTCCTGTCCTGTCAGGCTGCATTATTTATATTCAGGGATCTCTAACAACTCTGATTAAGGACATATTAAAACCTTTGATTTTGGCAAGTGTACAGTGCTTTGCTTTGAGTTAAAATACCTTTAATGTATTGCTTAAATTCTTTTTTTCTTTTGGTGTGTGTGTGCATACACTAGATGGAAATCTGGAAGTCTACAGTATGTGTTTAATAAATTCCATTTTAAGAGCACCTCTTATCTGACTGTACAAAAGCCAGTGTTATTGGTGAGAAAGCTAAAGAGCTGTTCTTGTACCACAGGCATAGGTGAGGAAATGTGTTCTTCAGCACAGGATGTGTAGACACAGCCGTGCACCCCAGATGGCATGGATTTCTTATAAACCTACTTAAAAAAAAATTCCTTTCCTCTGTGTTTGCATATCTGCTTGAGGAGAGACCACCTCTGTTAAGACAGAATGTTATACCAGAAAGAAAATAAACCATTGCACAGGCCAGTCAAGATTCCCCACTAATCCTTGAACTGCGTAAGACAACACTTAGCAAAAAAAGTGTGCTTCAAGCGCTGGTGGGAGTGCTGAGAAGGTAATGCCTTCTGCATCTCTGTAGTCAGACAGTGAATTCTTTTCACTGTCCTCTTTGATCACCAGTCAGTTACCTTTTATTCCTGTTCGTGCTTCATTTATCAGTGATTGGACTTTGAGGTGAGCTCAAAGCTCTCTGTTACAAAATTCCTTAAAATGCTGTTTCATTGTGAAGTAGTATTTAATGGTCCCCTCCTAGCAGAGACTTTATTGCATTTGAAAGTGTGCAGCATATGTTGCTCATTCATATCATTTGTGGATGGATGTTTCAAGGACTAAATTTGTTTTGTCACTCACAGAATAAGCTGGACATACCTGGTGTGCTTTCAGCCCTCTCATCCACCTCCATCTTGGACAACTGAGAATTTTAGTATACGAAAGATCTTTTAAACACCTGAGGGATTATTTATTGTGAAAATCCAGCTTTCTGTTCTTTCTCAAAAAAAAAATCAAAACCAAAAACAGATCAAGAAGCTGCTTTTAATAATGACTACAGCACTTAGCACTTAGTCACTAACAGAAAGAAGGTCTGATTTTAGGTAAATGTTAGAAGCAAACAACTTCTGAAGGCTTGTAGACATACACCCAAGTAACTACTTTCAGGTCCAGTCACCCAGTCAGAGTTTAAAACTACGGTGCTCTGAGATAGAGAAACACTATTTCAAGCAAACTAAAACAGAAAAAACCATTTCATTTGTTCTTATTTTTTTCTAAAATTTGAGGTATGTCAGGAAATTAAGACAACTGATTTTAACATGAAAAATTTGAAAACAAATGCACCAGAAAGCTTTGAGACGATATAAATATTTTTAATAATCTTTTTTAAAGCTGAACATGATAAAGGTTATGTATATAACTGGTGCAGAAACTTCTGCTAGGTCTGCCATGATTTTATCACATGTAGGTGAATATTTTTTAAGGCCAACCACTTGCCACTAGGAATAGTTCCATAATAAGCACAAGTAATATTAAAATGATGGCAAGACTGGAGGGAGGGGGGGCTGACTTTATACTTTTATGAGCTGTAATCAGTTGTTGTAATTCTGGAGTCTCTGAGAAGTGTGATAGTTTTTATTCCCTAAGGAAGCTCCAAACTTGCTGTTCTGACAGAAATTTCTGATAGGAAACAAGTGAAGTTGCAGGCATTGGCTGGTATAATACCTGTATTTGGACTTCTGCATACCAATAGAGTTACCTAACATTAGATTTGAAGATCCAGCCCTTGCTGTTTACAACTTTATTTTTAAAGAAAGCTGTCCTAGCAGTGAATTGCAGAAATAAAGTCATAAAACTCTGGTGAAATAACGAAGCTTATTTTCTTGTTAGTCGGGAGATTCGTCCATAATGGAGGCTGCCAGTGACTTGTTTTTTCCAAACAATTTTATACAGAAACATGTACTTGAACAGAGGCTGTGTGTTGAAGATAGAGGGCGTCTTCAAAATGACCGTCACCCCCCCTCTGGTGGCACTGTGCCTTGCCCACATGAGCATGGCCATGAGGGTCACTGCCAGCGACTAGAATTAGATGTTAGGAAAGCAATTGGTGCATTTTGACACAACTAAATCAGAAGATAAATTAAAGGCGGAAAAGGCAGCACAGTGTGTGTGCTTTACTGGTCCAGACCTCTCTCTTGTGGTATTGATAAGAAACACAAACCATGGGATCTGCCAGGGAGACTTTTATCTGTTGAAGTGGCTGGTTAGCGTAGCGTGTTGTTGTCTGTGAATATCTAAACATCTTTTTGACATCCTTGTAATCTCACAGCATTATGAATAATTTTTTTTATAACAAATAGGCACTTTGGAAGCCAAATAATCTCCTTTCAGGTTAAACTCCCTTATCTCTTGCTGCATGCTTTCTTTAAAAGACCTTCCAATCTAAACATTAGGGCTTAAAATTTCTCTGCTCAAATACAAGTCTCATTCTCATGCTCCACAAATGTATTTTTTTAAAACTGCAGAATGGATACATATTAAAAACTCAAGAATTTAAAAATACATCTTGTGATGTATAAGCCTAGCAAAATATTTTAAATCATTGATACTGGAAGGAGGTTGTGCAGAAATCCAATTAAACTTATGAAATCCCTATCCTGTTGAAGTATAATTTAAAGGAAAGCAGTTCTGTTTCCCAGAAGTGCTGTGTATAATATTTCTGGCTTGGGAAGAAAGGGTTGGAGTGTGCTATTTGGCTGGAAATCGGTACCAGCTTCCTCCATGGTGTTTTAGTTGAACAGTGTTGACATTCTAACAAATCCCGTGGAAGCTCCCCTGAAGTGGAGGAGTTAGCTGTTTTCTTGCTTTTACAGTGAAATATCTGTTTGATACCATGATCGTGTTCCAGTAACTGAGCCGTACTGCCCTCCTGTTTGATGACCAGTGTCATTCTTGGTTTAACACCCTATAGAAGCCTAAATTGCTGGAGGAAAACCAAATGCTTCTGAAACTTTACAGCTACTGTATTTCGCACAATCATTAAAGTAAACAAATCTTACATTACTATGTAGCCAACGAAAACAGGGGATAAAGAGTTCAGTGTCCCTTGTTGTGTATACCTGCTTTTTAAAAAAGTAAGTCTTCAAGCCAGATTTCTCAGAGCTTTAAAGGCAGCACAGCAAAGAAGTAGAATCACTTAAGAAAATATCTGAGACTCTTTTTCCTTTGCTTGCAGGAACTTAAACCAAATTCTTATTTCTGCTAAATGACAAAAAGCATGTGTATAGGTTGAGAGAGAAAAAACACTACCAGCTAGTTCTTCTTCTGCTTCCTCTAAAGGAGTGAAAATTAATCTCCACCTACTTTTTTAGCCCCCCCTTCCTCCTTGCCCAAAAGGAAAACATTTGAAATTGATTCAGTTCTTAAATAGAACTTTCCAACGGAAACTAGCATTACAAACATAGATATTCAGTATTTTACTCCTAGGATTTATTCAAAATAATCCGGGCCTCTACACTGGCACTAAAAATAAATTTTCCAGTTCTCACTGTTGGCCAAAACAGGGGTTAAAAGCAGTGTTCTGGCTTTAATTTCCAGTACATAAAAGTAACACTATTAAAACAATCCGAGTAAGGCACCAGCTTGTTGCCTCTGCTCATCCCCTGAGCAGCGCTTGCTTTAGCTCAGGTCTGCAGAATTCTGCCAGCAAGGAGGAGCAGTGCTGTTCTGCACAGCACTGCCTGAGCTTTTCCCCAGAGCAACGCTGCTGCCCAGGAGGATTCGTGGCTGTGGCAGGCAGTGATGTGACCATGACAGTGTGGTGAGTTTCTAAACAGTGTCTCTAGACAGTTTAGTTTGAGTGCCCTGGAGTTTGGTGGGGGTTCTGGCTGTGGCACTCGCCACTGCCTGTGACGCTGTGGCAGCCAGCAGGGCACAGGGATCGCCGCTGCCCCGACTGCCGGCACTTTCTCTGCCAGGAGCCTTCACAGCAGCTGCTGACACTGCCCGAGGAAGAGTTTTAACTTGGGACAGCTCTCTTTGTTGTTCGGACTCTGACAGGGTCAGGTCCCACCTACACGGGACAATTTGAGGCTGCTTTTACAGTGCAGCAGGGTCTGACACTCGGTGACAAGTTGCACTCGCCGACTTCATACTTCCTCAGTGCCAGACTTGGAAATAGATCTTAAATCTCCAGGTACCCATTCTTGTCCAGTCTGGGTATTCCAAGGCTTTTGTTAACTAGTGCTATTCTCCTGCCCTCTTAACCTTCTCTGTCATTCCTTGTATAATTCTGCAAAACATAAGAGGAAACATTTGGAGTAGATAGAGGTCTAACTGTATATGCTCTCCCTGGGCACTGAGTGTGTCAGGCTCACAGCAGTGTGAATTCTGTGTCAAGTACAATGTGACAGTTTTGAGTGAAGACCTTAAAAGAAAAATTTAAGGCAAATAGGGAGAAAAGGAGAAAGTAAGGAGGAAAATAAATAAATAAACTGTCTCTAAATTAAGATATTTCAAATGCATGAGTAATGCTTTTGTGTAACCTCTGTGTGTGCATGTGTGTTTTAACACAAAGTGTTCGAAGATCATATCCCTCGTGCTGTACCTTTGGTTCAGCAACACAGGCTTTTAGAGCCTCCACTAATAACCCAGTTAAAATACATTGAGGATCATCTATATAGTGCAAAAGATCCCTCACTAAATAGGGACCTTTCCTGTCGTTTTACTGTGAAGACCAAATGTGTTCTCAGCCAGCTTCACTGGTCTTAGAAAAGCTTTACACACAAGGTTTGGATGAAATCTGGTTTTTAGCCTACCATATGTCTTGCACAGAGCAAAAAAGAACCCTGTATGATAGATCATTCCAGTCCTCAATCAGCATCAGAATTTACTCAGAGTAAATTCAGAATTTACCCAGATTAAATTCAGCTGCAACAGAAATCTGTGATGATTTCTGTTCTGATTTGTGATTCACCAAATAATTATGAATTCTCTGAGAGGTAATGCCGGGCTCTTGTTTTTCCTAAGGGATGTTCATGTTTCCACTGTGATTTCAATAAATCCCAGTTGCTGTTTATGCAAAGAGATTGTTGGTTGAGTGGCTGATTAATTTTTCTTGAAAAGGTATGGTTCTGGTTGTGACAACACCTGCCAGTGCAAAGTCACATCCTCATTATGAGCAAAGGGCTTATTCTACACTCAGTAGTAGATGAAAAGTTGCTACTTGATCAGACGTTTGTGTAGAAACTCCCAGACAATATATTTCATATATTTCATAATTTCATCTGCATTATAAATAATTGCCTCTGAAGTAATATTTTGGAGCTTCTCAGATGGTGTTACCTGCATAACTGATGCACAATAAACACTCTGATTGCAGGATACTGGCCTCTCTCTTTCTTCTGTGCGCATGTGTGGTAGTAAAACACGGAAAAGTAGGAGGCACTTCACTTAGTTGTAGGATTGAGACTGTCAGGGTAAAGGTTTGGAACCAGTGGAGACATAGGCGATCTGTAAGATGGATTAGAAAGAACTGTTTGAAAAGCTCAGCTTCAGTCAACTTCTGCTCCAGATGAAGCTACTGCCAAGTGCTTTGATACGCTCAGTTTTCTTTCTCTTCTTGTCAAGTGGGCCAAATTAATGCAAAATATAGAGATAGCAATCCACTCTCCCAGCTGAAAGGT
This sequence comes from Chaetops frenatus, assembly GCA_013400775.1. Classification (NCBI taxonomy): domain Eukaryota; kingdom Metazoa; phylum Chordata; class Aves; order Passeriformes; family Picathartidae; genus Chaetops; species Chaetops frenatus. The sequence continues at coordinate 87,471 of VZTR01005384.1, read as the reverse complement.
GTTTTTGTCAAACAATATCAAGCATTAACCTCTTTATTTATATGAAGCTTGCTTGGATGGTGACATCATGCCCACACAAGCTCCTAGGCAGGTGTACGTACCCGTGTAAAATTCTGGTTTCACACAGAAGTCGTCATGACCTTGTGACTCCCTATTTCCCCCATTTCAACAAACACCTGTGAATTGTAGGCATGCTTAAAATACCATGTTTCTAGTTCTAAAATGGATGAATGTGAACATTTCAGGTGCTTGGGCTGGTGTATTCAAGACTAAGTGGATATTTTGAAGTTACATCCAGAGCTGCTGTAACACAGCAAGTTTTCAGAGACACAGGGTTCCTCCTACATCAGCATAGACTGCTGAAGACACCTCTAAAAACTGGCTATTTAAGCACCTGATGAAAGACATTTCATTCTGAAAATGGATGCTTTGAACTTGGAGGTGCTTTCTCCTATTTATAGCTAGCCTCAGGCAGGATACCACAAGTTTTTATTGCTTGTGACATTTTAGAAAATACTATCCCCGTAGTGTTTGTAACACCGTGCCCCTTTCTTCACACATCAGAAGCTCTTGAACTGATCTGTACGCTGCAGAATCCTCACAGAATCCTTACAGAAGTCTTCCTTCCCATTTCAGACCTCTTTAAAAAGCACTCTATAACTTAACTTACCCATTTTTGAAAGGTGCAAGTGTAAGTTACAAACCAGGCTGGATTGTCCCATGAGACTGCTTTATTTCTCCTACTCCCTCTCATACTGTGGTGAGTGTAAAGGAGCATATTTTGGTCTCATGCAGGCTTTTTAACTCTGCATTTCTGTACCGTAGCTCTCTCCAGTTTGCATGTTTTAAAGTTTTGTACATTTTACTGAGGTATTAAATCCCATTTTCAAGAGCAAAATTTGCTGAAAAAAGCAAAGGCGCTGATAGAATAGAGCTGTGAATAATTAGGATATGTCAGCTCCTTGTTTGCAGTCAAAGAGCAGTGCCGTTCAGCGTGGACTCACATGGGTTTTCTGCTGAAGAGTGAGAGCTGACAGTTGCATTTCTCCATGCTCTCTCCCAGGTGAGAAGCCCTACAAGTGCACGTGGGAAGGCTGCGACTGGAGGTTCGCCCGCTCGGATGAACTGACGCGCCACTACAGGAAGCACACGGGGGCAAAGCCCTTCCAGTGCGCCGTCTGCAACCGGAGCTTCTCCCGCTCCGACCACCTGGCGCTCCACATGAAGAGGCACCAGAACTGAGAGCTGGACTGGTCGCTGAGGCTGTTCTGTTATCTATGCAATTTCCTATTGACTCTCGACGTACAACTGAAGTTGGTTGAATTTTTGAGTATATCCATTTAAAAGAAATCTCAAAAGAAACTGGAAATGTATATTTTGTATATTTATGCAGAAAAAGGGAAGACACTGTATCACAATTACCCGAGTGTTCAGTTGTTTGTTTGCTTTCATGATGTATATGGCTTTAGTCAGCAGGTTTCATCTCTTTACAAGTATTATATCTCGACGTTGCAGCTTTATACTTTTTTTTCCTCTTGCAGTGTTTTGACCAAAGCACTGTCATTATTGTGACAATGTTTAATACACAAATCAACGAGAGGATGCAGATGAATGCACACAGTGGAAAAGCCATGAACTGTAATCTGTCAGGTTTTTACTGGACATACTTAAGTACATGTGGGTTTGGTTTTTTTTAATGCTAAGCCATTCTGTGGATGTAAAATACATAGAGAAATTCATAGACAGCCATAGAACAAAGCAGTTTGTTCTGTGTGTTGCATGTTTGCTATGACAAAGATTTTGTAAATATGCAAATCAGCTTTTTAGGTTTAATACAAAAGTTTTCTAAGAAACATCTGAAAAAAGCAGTTGTTTTACATTTGATAACATGGCACATTTATTAAAAAAAGTTACTTAAATACCTCTCAAAATCATATCAATTTAGTCAGATGTTCTGTACCTGTTAACTCAATGGTATGCACTGAATATTCAAAGCAGGAGTTTGTTTTCAAATGGCTTAAAAGGGCAAAACACGCAGAATGAACTGTAAAGTCAATGTTGGAAGCTGAAATAGCAGGGATAGTTAAAATGAACACAGAATGTTAAACCTCTTACTATAAGCTAAACTTAGTATCACTTTAAAAAGAAGGATTTAGGATACAGTTTTCATACATAGACATGTTAAGCTGGTTCAGCACCAGTATGATCTAGTTTCATGAGGGTATTGGATGTAATTTACTAGAAGGTAAAGGATACAGGAATTTTTTTTAAAAATTACAATGCAGTTAGTTAATCCACTGTTCAGATTGACACCACAGGGAAAAATCTACTGCTGACAGAAGTAGCTTATACTCCACTGAAGTCAATGAAATGGTGCCCTTTTATGCTAACAATGACTTTGATCCACCGTGCTCAGCCTTGAAATCATAGATGGAGGGCCAAAGATGAGGTTAGACCAGGTAGGATTTGGCCACACAACAGGAGAAAACCAAACAAACCTAGTAAGTGTCTGAACTTCACAAGCATAATATTAAGCTGTCAACCAAAGGCTAGAATAGACAATCAAAATACCAAAAAAAGGGTCTTGCAGGAAAACCTAGCTTTGTTAAAACTGTTGTTTGTCTTTATTTATTTGTGGTATATAATAGACTCTTTTTTTTTTAAGACAATTTTACATATACTTGATAAATTATAGTTTTGTTTGTTATAGTTAGAAATGTTGCTCTCAATGTAAATAGTTGACAAACGATGTAAATAATTTTGTAAGGCTTCAAATGTTTATAAGTGGAAACACATGCAGAAATTGGTTGCTGTTTTGCTTCTTTTGCTTCCCCCCTACCTTATTTTTGTATTGTGGTATTTCCTATGCAAATGATGGAGCAAACAGCTGTATAGTTGTAGAATGTTTTGAGAGAGAATGAAATCGTTTATATATAAAGACCTTTTTTTTTTTGCAAAATAAAACAAAGTGCCTAATGTGTGTGTGTGCGTGCGTGTGCTCTCTCTAGCTCCTGACAATGAAAGTTCTGTGTTCTGCAGTGGAAGCTGGAAATCATGACAGTATTAAGCAAAGAATGTCTGTTCTACATAGCAGGGACTGCCTCTTTGGAAAGTACCTGGCACTTCTGCATTCTGCCCTGATGAAAATAATAAATGTGAAGGGATAAGGGTTGGTGCTTTTCTGCCATCTGAACCTAAAAGGAAGTGACCTTAAAAGGTTGCCTGAAAACAGTTGCAGTTGTCTATCTACAGTAGCATAATTTAAAATCAAAGATACCTGTTGGGTGTAAAGAAGTATACAAATTCCTTCCCACTTTCAAAATGGTTAAAACCTATTCACACTTACCAACAGTGTTGCCTGAAAGAAATTTCTCTCCAAAAAGATCCTTTCATGCCCTAGAAAGGCAGGAAGGTCCCACAACAGTACTATGCAATGCCTACCATATCAGTGTCTTTTCAGTTTTTCTGCCTTGGAAGTGGAACTACAGTTCACATGAAGAATTCAAGTGGTTGTGTATGTTCAGCTCTGGGGGTACATCTGTCTTCTTTCCTCCAAGCTTCAAGAGAAAAGGCATGCTGAGCTTTTAAAAATAAATTTATCTTAAAACCAGTATACGGGTCAGTTTAAATATAATTTAATAGCACATGTTAATATTCAAACCAATCATTTATTCAAAATTCCATTATTGTCTCGTAAGCTTGGATTCCTAAATCCTTTTTTGAAATTCTATGTTCATTCCTTACAATCAAACTTTGATTTTTCTTCAATCGATTGAATTAGTGTCTCTCACATGTCATCTAATCCCTCCTTTTCCAAAATAGCTAGGATGGCTTTAACCAATTCAGTGAAGACCCAGTTGATTACTAAGAAAATCTCCCTGCATCTCAAGTAACTGCACAAATGCAAAGGTAAGCACAATGTTTTGGAGCATAGGGAGAGAGAGCTCCCAGAAGCATTGCTGTGCCATTCCCCTTTCCTGGTCCAGCCATTGGAAAACACTCAAGTTTCTTTGGGGCGTTTCTGCTCAGAGAAGAAGCTGGCAATGAATTGGGCAATTGTCCATGCCACTGGGAAAGAGCATATTTTGCTGAGCACAGAGGGAAGTGTGAGTAACAGTGGCAATGGGGGCATTGAGATTGGCAAGCTCCTTTGTTTAGCTCAGCCCCTGGTCTGAACTGGACTGCTGGTGGGTTTGGTAGCCCCCTCTCCTCTTTGCCAAGTTTTGTCTCAAGTCAGTGGATGAAGGCAGTGCTCACTTCTGTGTTTCCCATTCCTTTTCACAATGAAAGCCCGCTGATTGCATGGTTTCAGTCTCCAACGTTGCCTCATACTTCTTTTAGATGTTTCTATTGCTCAGCTACCTGGTTGCATAAACCAGCCTAATGTTTTCATATTAATCTTAAATGAAAGGCCATAATTAGGCCCTTCTACTTCAGCAGCTTGTAGCCTAATGCAAACAGAGAGAGAGAGAACAGACGAGAATATGTTACAAAACCTGAAGTAGAGGGGCTTTCTTTTCTGGCAAGTGCCATGTCTGCAGGGCACAGTATTAATACAGGAGTTCAACAGCTTGCCTGGTCTCAAAATTTGCAAGAAAAAGCACTGTTGCCATAGCCCCTGCTCGGTTGCTTTACAGCAGTTGGCGCAGAGTCCCCCAAGCTACCGAGGCCACCCTCGAACTCAACTCTCCAATTATCCTCCAGAACCCGAATTATCATTCCACATGAAGACAGAAAATCCAGAGGCCCAACTGGTTTTTCTGGAGGCCACATGAACACCTTCCCATGGTTTTCAATGTGGCTTTACAGTCTGATCACCCACAGAAGTTCCTCTGCCCACTTAGGAACCTTGTAACCTTCATCTCACGGGATCCTTACACGGATCCTTGTTTTAATCTGGTGGGTAATGAGGCCCTGTCGTGCTCTGCAGCTACCATGGTGGTGTTGCTATTGACTTTCATGAGCAAGAGTCCGGCTCAACAACTTACTATTAGCCAGAAGAATGTGGTTGATTACTCATGTGCTGAATAATGTATCCTGGCACTTCCAGTGTGTTAGGACAGAGGGAATTTATTGGCCACTGTAAGTAGCAGAAGCAGCCCAATGGGTATGCTTTTAATAAAGAGACTTGCATACTTTGCTTGTGTTTACTTATTCCTCTTCCCCTGCACTACTAACCATTAGGTTGTTGTTGTCATCTACAGTGTATCCACCACCCTGACCGATTCTGCTTGCTTGGGATTTGGGATTTGAGCAGACTCAAGCCATTGGAGAACCCAGAGCCCAGTCTGTCTACAACAAAGGCCAGTCCGTGGCAAATGAAGAGCACCTTTGTTCACCAGATTCCTTTGATGTTGTTATTGTCCTGTATAAAAATAGTTGCTGTTTATATATAAATATGTTTATAAATATATATTGGGGTGTGTGTGTGCATGTTCATTTGCACATTCAATTCAGTTCTGTATCCTGGCAAACACTTGCTTTGGGTGACCTGTCACAGCAGCAAGATCCACAGGTTAGCTGAGGAGAAAATGGGTGCTCCCTACTGTCCACTCCAAATTTCCAAGCAACTGAGGAAATTTAAAATTCTGTGTTCCCTGTTATGTGTACTGTATCGAGAAAGAAATGTAACAATGAATTTCTGTTTCCAAGGAGTAGATAGTTTCTTTATTTTGGAGTCTCCTAGACGAGAGGTGGGTGGGGGAGGGAGGGAGATATGGGGGGAAGGAAGGGTGGTTATATTACAGAGACAGAGACAAAGTGAATTCACACTGACAAAGAAAGTAACTTCAGCTAGGCAGGTTAGAAATGTGAATTATTTCTGCAGGAGAACCTGTTCAGATGGCAGCAGACAGCATCCTGAAATGAGGTGTCAAAGGTAGCTTGTCAAAGCAGGCTTCCTTCCTCTGCTTTTCCTTCCCAGTCTCTGCCCTGTCCTGTTTCCATTGCCCATCAGTCTCGGGCTTAATTCGTATTTCCTATTGCTGTCATAGCTCCAGCTCCTGTTGTTGCTCCTTCCCACCCAGCTGGGCAGCTGCAGTGATGGGCTTGGGCCAGTGCTGCCCTGGCCCTGCCCTGCCTGCCTGTGGCTGGTGCTGTACTGGTGCTGGCTGAGGCACCCTTCTCACCTGCCTCAGGTTTGAATTTCATGGCATAAATAATAACAGTGTGGCTTATTTGTGTTCTGCCAGTCTCCCTGTGCCGTATAACAGGGGCAAATGTTTTCCTGTATGTGCAGTGCTTGTGTTAATACATAGGACATGCTGTGACTATTTTTGAACTTAGTGTGATCTTTATCCCACATAGGGCTCAGGAAGCTGATGAGAGCCATCTCCTTCCCATGGGATCAAGCAAAGATATGGGGTGCCAAGAGAGATTTCTCACTTTTGAGGCAGCAACTTAGAAAGGCTTCAGAGTGGAGTCGTGGGGTATCCAACTTTTGGTTTTTTGCTGACCTTCCCATTTTCCTGCCTCACTCTTTTTTACTGTAGTAGAGTTAGTTCAAGAGTTTTGGCTACAGGAAGATTTTGAAAAATGTGGTTTGTCTCTTTCTCAAGAAACAAGGAGTCACACTGGCTGATTTGCCATCTCCTCTGCCTGGGAAGTCAAAATCTCAAGTCTCTTCAAAATAATATCCCCAAAGGCCATTTCTCTTCCCAGCCTCAGTTGTTGTTTCTGTTTATACTTGTTTTGTTTAGCTGGCTATTGTTATTGTGGTTTGTCATTATTTCCAACCCATTGGGGTGGATCACTAGACCAAAAAAAGACCCCTCAGAGGGACCAGAGTCCCAGTCTCCCAGGTCAGTACCCGCGCTGAGAGGATGCAGATTCATCGTTCTCTTTTTCCAGTCCCATGAATCCGCCAGTCTTGGCTGCTTGAGGAGGATGAATGCAAATGCAGTGAACTCTCACTGGGCCCTTGAATAGTCCATGGCCTGCTGGATATCCTGGGAAGTTGTGGACATGTGCTTTTGGCTTTCTCAGGGCCAGGAAGAGCCAGTACTACATCTCCAGGCCACTGGAGTACTATCCTGCTTCATAAGTTACACCATCAGAGAAAGGAACCATCACCAAATTCGCTCAAGCTGCTGGCTTAGCAAAGAAAAACAGCAGCAGCTTGTGAGAAGCTTCATGCTGTGGACATGCAGAAAGTGAGCCAGAAGTGTGCCTTTGACATTAAGATCCCAAGAGGATTTAGGCAGGGCCTTATTTCTGGGTCCTGAAAGGGAATAAGCACTGCATCCTTAACAACAGGAAGCCTGAGGCTCTGCTACAAATCTACAAAAGCACGGCTCTAGGACCCCATAAGGAATTTTAAACTCATAAATTTATCAGAGTTTGAGCTGTAAAGTTAAACATTAGCAGTATGAATGTTTTCTGGATTGTGTGCTTACATTACACACCACCTTAGGTGCTAAATCCCTTTTAAGTGGATCAGATGTTGTGCTTCTGTGAGAAGAAGAAATTTGCAGCTTCAATAACTCACATGACTGGAACAGGCTTGAGAAATCTGTTTCTGCGGGCTGCGCTGGCACCAGAGACAGCTCTGAGGTCTGGGTCTCTGGGAGCAGCCTTCTTCCTTGGTGGTGTTGGTGCAGAGCTGGCACCAGGTGAGCACAGCCACCAGCTTGTAGGTGGCTCTGGGCACCTTGTACAATTTGGGCTGGAGGGGGCAACTACCATCGCTGATTGAAACAATACACTGAAATAGATTTAATTTGAAAAATTGGCTGTATTTAAGTATGACAGAAAAGAAGACCCAAAGTCTGAGTGTATTGCTCTTGGGGAGTTTTCACAACAAATTTCTGGATGCCAATCTTTTAATCTGCAGTGTCTCCTGGGGCTGGATCCAGATTTGATCTTTTAAAAGATATTTATTTTCCAGTCTCATTTGAATACAGTGAGATTTCTGCTGCAGAAGATGGCAGAATTCTTGCCTGATTAACTCAATTTCTGCTGCTGCCCATTATCAGTCTGTAAGAGCCTTACATGGTCCAAACCTTTCCCCTCAGCCCATCTCTGATGAATCCCTTGAATGAACACTCAAATTCATAAAGTGTGGGTAAGAAAAAGCAATAGAAATATATTCAGATACACTTGAAGTTGAAATTGGTTTGGCTTGGCTTTTTGTTTTCTGTGTTCTCATGTAAATAATGAAATAACAGCAGTTTTCTTACACAAATATTTATACTCTATTACTAAATATACCTGTGGTTTCACCTCTCCCCCCCAAAAATTAATAAATTGCTGTATTCCTAATACTGTGTTTGGTTTTTCTCCTGTGCTGTTATCAGGCCAGAACTAAGAGTCATTCCTCCTTTGAAGAAGCTCAGACAAATGGGTAAGCCAGGCTCAATGTCCCCAGGGGAAAACTTACTTCATTTCTGAAACATTAACAACAGCAATCAAATGAAATGTGAGTATTTTCAGAGTACATTCTGTGCCTTAGGACATTTAAGCTAATTTCTTGAATAAAGGAACTTTTCAGTAACCTTAAAGAAGCGTGCCCTGAAAAGACAGTTCTGAATACCAGCTATTTCTGACATGTACCATCTGCAGACAAATTAGTCTCAGGGAACCCACATGCTCCTGTTTTATCATCTTTGTGAGATTATTTTGTATGTTTGTGTTGTGTAGCTCGCATCTAGTGTCTGGTAGATGATACTTTATTTGCTTGTGTCTGGGATTGCTGTTTTGTGATGGTCCCTTAGAGACACCTACTGCTGTCTCTTCTGCCTGTTGCTCACTTTGTCCCCGAAGTGGGGAACAGGGTGTTAGCTGGGGTCTGGTGTCTCAAAAGAGGATGTCTTCAGCTTGTCTGATCTGTCTTCAGCTTGTTTCCAAGCAAGTATTCTTTCCATGCAAACACCACCAGCCACTGCTGCCATAAGGTGTGTGGGTTGGTGCACCTTACCATGCCTGGAGAAACATCTGGGACTGCCACATTTGCAGATAAAACCAAATTAATTTGAACTGTATGCTATTTGCACAACTGTGGTTGGGGATGATTTGGCCCATGCCTGACAGACACCTGATTTGAGTTGTTTTCCAGCACTCAGTGTAAGTGCAGAAAGTTTCTATCTGCTCCATCTCAGACTTCTAATTCTTAATGCCACTGAAGAATTGGCAAAATGAGCAAATGTTTTTGTTGCTTTTTTTTTCCCTCCGAGTGTCTCATCCTTGATTTAAGCCTGAACAACTGAAAAAAAACCACGCTTAGCAATTAATGGAAACAAATCAGTCTTACGGGCAGGGCAATGCATATGATCAGTCCACAAGAAAATATGTGTGTTTATGCCGGCAAGATGGATAAGCAGCTTTCTCCTTGCAACAGCATAGTTGTACAAACCTTGTTTGAGCAATCAGAGCTGTGTCTGTACCCGTAAATTAAACACAGTTGAGACCATTCCCTGGTGCTGAGACCAGGGGAGATGGAAAGAGTGCATCCATAATACTGACCTCCTCTCTCCTCCTTGCCCTGCACACAAGCTGCCTGTTGAGAGTGGCCCCAGCCCATGCCAGCTGTTGGCCTGCACTTGGGAATTGTTTGGGAAAGTTGGCTCTGGCTCTGCTGTGCCAGGCACTGCATTAACAATTAAACAGCACAGACAATTGCCTTCCAGTGCCTGGGAACGTTCCCCAGCGCTGTTTCATTTACCAGGATGGACATTAGCTTTGGAGTTTCAGCTCTGGCAGATTCAGCTTGGCTTCACCCTGACTTTAAAAGGAGGGAAGCAAACAAACAAAACCCCATGGCATTCAGGGGAGCAGTTCTGCTGCATGTGGTCCTTCTTAGAGCCTGAGAAACATGCAAATACACAGGCTCTATTGATTTGCTTCAAATTGCTCTGCATTGACAATAGAATAAAGACAAAAAGCAGAATTACCCAGAAAATTGCCTCACTATGATGAAAAGGGAAAAAGTATTATTTTATTTTATTTTATGTTATGTTAGTTTGGTTTGGTTTGGTTTGGTTTGGTTTGGTTTGGTTTGGTTTGGTTTGGTTTGGTTTGGTTTGGTGAGCGACAGAGCTTGAGGAAGAAGTCTAGTTGCAGGGTTCAATGGGGAGGCTTTGCACGGAGCTATGTAGAAAGCAGGGGAGGAAATATTCAGAAATGTTCCTTTAAAAAAGGGGTACAGAGACAGAGAGGAGACAAAAGAAGAGGTCTAATCCCTTTGAAGCTTGCAGTTTTATGAGAGCTGTGTCCTTGGGAACTGTGCACCAAAGATGACTAGAGCCGCTTCAGGCTTTGCAAAATTACTACAAACATAAGGTAAGTGGCTTTATCATAAAATTGGAGTGGCCATTAAAACTTCAAAGGAGACATATGACCTGAATTTTACCTGTCACAGTCTAGAGTATTTATTAGAGGAAGATTTGATTCCTTTCTTTAGTTAACAACCTGATACTCACGTGAGGTCACGGGCCAGATTATAGTTTTCATTGGTGGTATGACAGATTAGATGTTAATATTTTATTGCTCCTGACCTTGGGAATCCATGAACCATTGGACTTGTGAGAGGTGAAGAAAACTCAACCTGGCTCCTTTAGGAATGAGAGCATATTTCTAATACCTGAGAGTGGCTGTAGTGGTAGCTATCCATTGACTAGCTCCCAACTTGGCTGGCTTTGACAGGACACGTACCTCAGAGGATGTTAGGGATTGTTGTGCTTGCTTTAGGAGCCTTGCCAAGCAGTGACACTGCCCCTTTACTGAAAAACCTTGGAATTAGACTACCCCAAAGGAGGGGCAGATTCAGCAGTCAAAATGGTAGTGAAAGACACTGTGATAAAGTCACGTTTGTCCAGGAATACCCGTGTGTTTTTCAAACCTTGGTCCTTCCTCCTAAATCTGCTGTTGGTTGGCTTTGCTTGAGCCAGAATGTTTAAACATTTTTTCATCTCATAGGCACAGGTGTCACCTTCCTGTCATTCTTGATGGGATTGCCAAGTTGGTCACCTCTTCTACTGCCTTGGTTCTTTCTCATGTCCAGCCTTCTCTTTTCCATACTTTGAAACTCTTCCCCTAGACATAGGTCTGCCTACGGCTTCCCACCTTCCCTTCCAGTATTTTCTGTTATTCTTCTGCCCACTCCCAAGAAATGCTTTTAATGTCCCATTTAAATGAGCAATTGCCACACAGACCTTTGACATCCCAGTCTGCTTGCATTGCACCCTAGCACGCACTTGTGGAAATATTCTTGCCTGCAGCTGTGCTTGTAAATGATCAGAACAGTTTTACTAATATTTGCATTAGAGATGCCTGTTGTTTTAAGAGAACATAGCAACAACATTTGAACAGTACTCACGTAGGGTCCTCTGTAAAGCTGTTAAGTTGTACATTTCAGAGTTAGTGAAGCAACTTCTGCAATGTCCTGTCTGAGGAAATGGAAGCATTATGAGCTACCTTGACTGAGGCCCAGTTGAGAGCAGAACCTGCAGGTGTGCATTCTGCGACAAATACTAGTCCTTGTAACTATCTGCAAATAGTTTCCTAGCTATAGATTTAAAATTAAGGTTTCAGTAGTCTCTAGGTGCCTAAACCTGGACAATTTTCAAGATGGCAATCTTGGCAGTACTTCTAAAGGTACATGTATGATCAGCTTAAGAACTGTGGTCCTCCTGCTTACTAGGAGTAATGATGGTGGTAGCCAGCTTTTGCATCAAAGGCTTATCACAGGACTACTGTTCCAAGAACTGAGAGATCCACAAGATATTTTACATTATCCTGCTTTTTAGGCACCACCAGCATGGCATTTCTGGTAGCCTAGTTGTGGCAGACAAGGAAGGGTACAGGAACTCCGTGAAAAGGAAGACTCTAAGAAGGGAAAACTGGATTTGTGTCAGCAAACCAGTTTCTAAGCCAGTGACTGTTATGGTACATAGAAGTAAAGTAGACATATACGTCATATATGACGTATATACATAGACATTTATAGTCTAGAAATTATTATTTTAAATGCAAAGTTGTCTACAGACAGCCCTATGACAGGACTGCCTCAGACCTCTTCCAACAGTTTGATTAAACTTGCAGATAAGGTTGCAATCTTTGAAAAGAAAAAACAAACAAAAAACTACTAAAACAATTTAAAATGACAACAAAACAAATCCAAACCAATCCAAAAGAAAAATCATCAATCTTGAGAAGAAAGCCTGTTTCCCTAGCTGAAAACTAGGCTGTACCTGTCATCCACTATTCAGCACTAAAGTGACTGAGAACTGCAGCTCTCCTGAGTCTTCAACCAAGATGTCTTTTTCTAGTCCTGTCTTTATCTAGTCCTGTCTTTATCTAGTCTCTTCACGTCCTCTTTACTGACCTAAAAACCATCACCTCATCTCCCTTGCTCTGAATCATCCCTTTTCCCTCCTCTTCCCTTGTTATCTCCCAGTCCTAACACCAGGTTATCCCAACTATTCACTGCCTATCTTTTCTTTCTTCCTTTCTCCTCCTTGTTGGAGCTGTGGTCAGTCTGGTTGGTGGCATCGCTGTATGTCCACCCCAGCTGAGGTCATCTCACCACCCTGCTACCAGGAAGATCATTTCCTCTTCCAAGGTTGCAAGTGAGTGACTTATCTTCTTCCTCACCACAACAGGCTCATTGCATTACCCCTGCTTTCTCCTACCACACCAGTACCCCAAACCCCTCACATCAGGAAAACCTAGGGGATTACATTGTTCCACCACAGCTATAAGCAACAGCAAAACTGGCCTAACTGGTTGGAGACCAGCCAAGTAGCAATACAGTGGATCATGTGTCATGGGTACTTATAGAAATGAAATGTCACAGCACTCAAATAGGGAAGGAAGATTTGGTCCCAGGCCATGAGGTGTAAAAAAGCTTTGCTGGAATTTTTGCCAGTTGAAACTGATCATAAACTACTTATTGCCACTGCTAAAAGAGGCCTGGCAAGCATCTTGCTGGGAAACAATTTTTTTTCAGTTACAAATATGAGTTGCAAACCGGATTCAATCCTGAGCAAGATTTGTGAAGCAAATAGACTCTTTTGAGCACCTCAGAAACAAATGCCACAGAATAAAGCCCAGAGGTAGGTTATTTACATTGGAGTTTTATTGAAAAGCCTGCCTGAGACAAAACATGCAGTGTGACTGTCATCTATAAGGACATAATGTCATCTATAAGGACATAATTTCAGCTCCCAAAAAAGGAGCTGAAACTTTCAGCATAATGTTTCTGGGAAGGTCTATTTCTAGTTTCTCTCATCAGTGTTAAAAGAAGCTGTTAAGACTAGTAGGGGTTTGGTTTAAGTGTTCAGGAGAAAGGGCCTCTAAGTCTTATAATAAAGATGAGTGTTTTAAAGAATAATGTGAGTAGCAGGAAAGCAATCTAAGAAAGGTGCCTGTTGGCTTTAGGCAAACAGAGAAATCTGTAAAGGCTTGACCCATGTTTTTGATAGGTAACAAAGAATTCAGTATTCAGTATTTCAGGCTAGGACCAGAAATAAGCTAGGCTCCTAGACCCAAATAATCATAATGGATGCAAAGGCATGCATTTGTTTAGCAAAAAGTTTCTACTTGCAAGTGCCACAATCAGACAGAACAGGTATCTTTTTACTGGACAGGGTGCATCACATTCCAATTGTGTGTCACAAGTCAGGCAAGAATTTAGCAGCAGGATAAAATGGGCAGTGCATAATGTCCGAAGTAGGCACCAGTTGCATCCAGCCTCTCTCCTGATGTCTGATTCCCTGCAGAGCTGGTACCAGCCCACTGTGAGGGCTTGCTACAACCCTCACCCTTGCTACAGCCTGGTCACACTACTTTAGCCTCTTGGCTTTGGCAGGCCAAGTCCATTTGTTTTTTCCATGCCACTACACCATGTCCACTCCACTCCTGTGCTTCCCCAGCTCTGCTTCCCATTCTCAAGGTTTTGCTTGAAGAGTCCTCCAGTTTCAACAATCTGTCTTATTGTCTTTTTGTATCCTGACCAGTCTTTCCTCCTGCCCAAACTGCTCGCTTCCATTAGTAAACCATGGTCACGTAGTTGTTGTCTTCCTCTTTCTCAAGCTTCTTATCTGGACTTACTGTCTGTGTTTACACCACTGGACCCAAGAGTTCTTCCCAATTCCCATGTCTGGAAGCATGGTTAGTCATGCCCTGGCTGCAGGCTGAGATGGAAACCTGGACATGTGTGCTGGATGGGAGCTGCAGCCTGTCTCAACAGGCCGAGCCATTCAGATGACCAGGAAATGAGGGCCCCAAGATATGCTGCAGAGCAAGTAAGTACAGATGCAGCCACTGTTTCTCAGCTACCTGGCTCTTCAGTCCCAGGTGTCAGTCCAATTTTCCATACTCAGTCATCACTCCCATCTCCACACCCAGCTAGCACAGGTTTCTGTTCCCTGCTTTGGGACAAACTCTCAAAACTTATCCTGCCAGTGGATCCAATTCAAAACTTATCCTCCCAGTGGATCCAATTCTGATCCCCTGGTTGGACTTCGATGTCTCACCCTTCAAACCACATCTCTGCTTCCTCCTCCTGCTGCCTTGTTTCTTGCTCTTGGTTCTTGAACAGGATCCCTTCCCATTCCTAACCATTGCTAACAGCCACTAAGCCATGAAGAAAGCCTGCTTTGCTTCAGCCCAGCTGCTTGGTGGGGGCACTCAGGGCATAGTTCCACGGGGGTCAATGCTTCCACCTCTGGTCTGTAAAGGATCCTGTAGTCATTAAAGGTTTGATGCCAAGTGCCTTGAACACAGTGTTGACCACAGTGTGAGCAAAGACCTTGGTTTTTCACACACAATGAGACCAGAGTCCTGCATGGGAGATGTAGAAAGAGATACCTGCCCAGACTTGCATGCCCTGCCTGGGACCATGTTTGTGCAGTGCAGTCACATGCAGGAACTTGTGAGAAACGTAGAGCGATGCTGAAGCAGTTTAGCCTGAGCTGGTTAAAACACTTGTTCAGATAAACCCTGAGCAGGTGCAGACCTCAATTTTTAAAATTTTCAAGCTTTTGAATTTGGGTAGATTTTTATAGGGGCAGGGAAAGGCACAGAACTAGGTTTGCCATTACTGTTGGACATGTGAAGTCTGCCCAGAAAACATGGGAACCCAGGGCTGTTTAACGGAAAATCTCAAGAATTGCTTTGCAGGCCAAAATGCCAAAAATAATTTCAGAAATAGCAGGGAAATAAAAAAGAAACCCTACAGGAGATAGACATATGCCTTTAAAATTTCAGGCTATGTTGTTACATTTTGATAGATTACATGCAATCTTGCCTCAGTTGGGAAGTGTCTACATTTGTACTCTAAAAGGGCTCTAGGAGGGTTTTGCCTCTCAGTATAGGATCAATCTTTGGGACAGGATGTTCATGAGAAGCACTTGGATGCCCATATCTCTAGGCTATATTTTTCTTTAAACATTGGTCTTACCTGGTCAAGGCCTTTAAGGGACAACTGGAGGCCAGAGCCCTCAGGTCATAAAATCATAGAATGGTTTGAGTTGGAAAGGGTCTTAAGTCATCTAGTTTCCAACACCCTGCCTGCTATGAGCAAGCTCACCTTCCCCAAGACCAGATTGCTCAGAGTACCTTCCAGCCTGGCCTTAAATGCTTCCAGGGATGGAGCATTAGTAGGGTCACTGGAGTCTCAACACTTAACTCTGCCTGCTGGGGGGCAGCCCTGGGCACTGGTGTCTCACACTGAGCTCTGCTGGGGTGCTGGGGCTGTCCAAGCAGGCAATCTGCATCCACTGTTTTACCCCTTTCTGGAATCATGACCCAGACCCTGGAGCTCAGAGGGCCTCCACACATCCACAGCTCTCAGCAACCTGCCAAATGGCTGATGTTTGCTGAGGGTCAGCTGCTGTCTCATTCCCTTGGTGCAGTGTCATCGTTCCCAGTTCGGTGTTTTCCCTTCTCCCAGCACATCTCCTCACTAGCTCCTTGCATTCATTCTTCTTACACTTCATATTCTCTTGGTGGTTCCTTGTCTCCTTTGAGGCGTGCATGGGAGTTGATGGAGGTATTGAAGTCTCCCAGCTGACTGACACAAAACACCATGGAACAGCCCAGGTCACATACCACATCCAAGTCAGCCTCAACCTAGCAATCCACAATCCTTCTTACTCCTTTGGCTAGTACAGCCAAGAAGAGCTGGGACTTTCAAGTAGACCTGTCACACCAATCTCAAGCCTCTTTGTTCCACAGCTGTGTCAGGTTCTAGTCTGACTTGAATGGGAGAGGTATTCTTAAAACTGCTTTTGTTTATTTATTTTCAGATGCGCATACCACAAAAATTAGATTACAGTTTGGATTTTGTCATGGCTGTCTCCTGCAAAGACTGATTCTGTCTGTAGCAAGTATTTTCTGGAGGGTTTCTTCTATTAATTATGTGCTACCACCCACTTATTTCCTTAAGGCAGATTTTGCATCTGTGATTTCTCTATGAAGTTTCCTTTCTTTAAGGTAGTACCTCTCTAAGGTGGGAAGACCAACAGCATAGAAGAGGCTTTTACAATCCAGGGGTCAAATACTTTTCTTCTGCTACATGGAGGGATGGAAAGTGCAGGGACTGTGTGACACACAGCATTAATTTACCCTGTGCTAGTGCTGTAAGCAATTGCAAACTGAGGACACAGTGGAGATTCCAGCATTGCCTTGATCCTGCAATCCCACATATGCTTGACATTTGTAAACAAGGAGAAGTATAAGATAAACACAAAACAGAAAGGAGATGGTAATTTGGAAATCTGCTAAAATAATTTGGGTTTTGTTTTACAGTTAAGTGGCAGAGTGGTTGAGGCATATTGTTGTGTATGGAGACCCAGCCATTTGGGCTGGAAAGTCAGAGATCGAGGCTGACTACCAAAATAGCTGCATTGTGTAAACCTCACAGGCCAGCCACACACAGAGACACCTCTAATATCACTGTAAGTGTTAAGTTTTGTGGTGCAGCATCTTTCTGGTGATGTAGTGAACAGTAATTGACATACAGAAGGACTTCCAGCATACTGTTACTCTATGTCTTCATGGGGAAATCTGGGAAACCTGGAAACTATGGTTTTGTGATAACTGGAGATGATCATCCCATAATGATTTTGTCACTGTTCTTTTACTACAGATTTTCTGATGCAGGAAATTTTGGGGCATCCATCTCTCTCTCCTGCTTGGCAGCCCTTGCTTGCCATATCCCTGTGTTTTCTTTTGTTTCTGTCTATCTTTCTGTTCCTGAGTTAAGGAATATTTACTTATTCTGTTCAACATGGGGCCATTTCTGAGGGAAGGATCAGAGAGCCCATCTGCATACCACAGGTATCCCTGTCTGATGGCAGGGATACCAGGGAGAAGGTGTAGGAGGTGTGTCCTCCCTCCTCTTCCCCTGTCTCACAAAGGGATGGAAGCAGCCTCTTTAAGCCCTTGAGCAAGGGCTTTAAATGTGAGGTACTGAGTGTAGAAGGATTTGCTACTGTGTCGTTTCTCAGCCAGTCAGGCTTGGTGCTCATGATCTTACCTTCTCTGTGTGCCCAGAGCACTGTAGGTAAACCATGGATGGTGTGTGTACATCCTGTCAAGGCTTTACTGCCAAGCTGCTTCACACAGAACTGCCTGAGGCCTTCATCACCTTGGGTGCAAATACTTTACTTACAGTTTCTGTCTCTTGAGCATCTCATACCTTCAGAACCACCTGAAAACCATCTTTCTCTTCTCCCATTCAGGTACTGTGAGTGTAAACTGGAGTGAAAGCTCAGGCCTTTCATGCTTTGTAGCATGTTGACAGAAAAACCAGAAAAATTTTAGCTTTCAGATTGGTATTTTCACTTTGGTTCTTTGTCCCTGCTCTCATCTGGCCTTAAGTTGTGTCGAAGGTTTGTTTGGAGTAGTTGTGGTTTAATACTGGAGAAGGAAATATTCTGCTTTGGCAAACCTTGCAGCAAAAACTCTCCTGCAACTTGGTTTTCAAATTATGTTTTGTGACTTTATTTGCAAATACAGCTTAAGGAGTAGAAACTGAGTAGTGTACGTTTTGACAAATACTTTAACCCAACCTTCCTTTGAAAG
Source organism: Chaetops frenatus (assembly GCA_013400775.1). Lineage (NCBI taxonomy): Eukaryota > Metazoa > Chordata > Aves > Passeriformes > Picathartidae > Chaetops > Chaetops frenatus. Next base: position 69,447 of record VZTR01005384.1, on the reverse strand, counting down.
AGCTGATTTTGAATTTTCCGGAGGCCTTTTCCAAAACCAAGAACTTATGAGCTCAGTTCCTTATTGTTTTCTGGGTATATAAGTTGTGCTTCTTACCATATGCTGACTTCACATATCATACCAAATCACAGTGCTTGTTACCTGGAGTAATAAGGGATGAAGAATAATATTGTTACATTTCTAATGTACTCAAAGACTTTGAGTTTTCTTCAGACTATTGATACAGGAGACCTCACGGTGTTGGTAAAACCACAGGATATATATACCTGTGATTTATATACTATACCTCGCACATCTGCCTTTCCTTTTCTTTTTCTTTTTTTTTTTTTTTGGTCCTTAGGTTGCACAGCTGTCCTTAGCTGATGGAAACCCTCTTCCCAATAGCACAAATAAAGCTATAAATTCCCACATGAGAATTTGAGCCTGACATCTACACACTTAAAAATGTTCACCCATTTTTTAGAGTAATGTCAAGTTTTAAACAGATGAAAGTAGGAATATGCTTTAGTATCACTCACAGTTCTCCACTTTCTAAATCTACAGAAGTACCCTGATGCAAGTTATCAATGAACAAGATTTTTAGCTCTCCTAAGCACACTAACATGACAACTGCGTTTGCTAAGAAAGCCCAAATGCTCCTTAAATAAAACTGAAAGGAAACTGTGGCACCCCTGCTTAACAATAGCAAACAGAAAACAGTGAGAGAGCACTTGATGTTGAAAATCTAGTTTTCGTCACCATGTATTTATCTGAGCTTAGTTCCCATTCTTGGCTGATAAGGAATAACTAATCATGATTTAAGCATTTCTTCAAACCTAGCAACCTGTTGAACAGCTTCTTAATGTGCCTATCAATCATGTGGAGATAAGGATAGTTTGCACTCATAATAGCTAGTTGTAAAAATAAACAGAAGTTACTATAACTAGTTCAATCAACAAGGGGATCTTTGAGGTCAGAGTGGAAATAATCAAACAGTAAGTATGAATAGGCTGTAATTTTTCTGATTAACAAATGTTTTGCTTGTCATGTGATCTTGAGAGCTGCTCTTAGGTCTTTAGAGGACTAAAATACATTTCAGAATGTATGTATTTACATTAGGGGGTTAAACAAATGTATGCACATACCAGTTATTTTCTAAAGCTATCTGTTCATGTAAAGCTTTTATTTCTTCCTAATTTAAAAAAGTGTCTTTGTCCTAAAGTTAAATCCTCAACTGGCAATTCTACAAAGCATCTTGGATAAACGGAAATCTAGTAACACGCAGAAAGTACCGTGGAATGCAAACTATAAATTACTGACATAAAAAATAAACATATTACTCACATCTCTCCAACACAGCTGAAAATATAACAGCCAACAGGAACATATTACATCTCAGCACCAGTTGCTGATCAAAATAACAGTGTCCATATATAGCTACTAGTTGTGTGAAAGGAGTCAAAGAGCTCTGTCTGTATCTGTATGTTTATCCAAATCAATGACATTCACAACCTGGAGACTGATGGGACATTGATCAGTTTTATGAATCCAAAATAGATGCTCTGATCACCTCCTGGAGGCACCAACCTTTGTCAAGATTATATAAAGATCACAAGTCCCTCTCTTTATTTTAAATTGCACCTGTGGTTCATACCTAAAATATAAATGCAGATGATGTGGATATAGCTTTCTTCTGTCCTCACATTGCCTGTACAAAAATACAAGTTTCCTCTCTACCCTGGGGTAATCATTGCAGTGAGTTCAGACAAAGGTAGATGCCTCTGATGCTCACAGACTGTACTCATATGTGCAGACATCCTGGAAATGTGTCCTCTTAAAAGATACGAATCACAGAATCACTTAGACAGGAAGAGACCTCGGGAGGCCTCCTGCCCAAGGCAGGGTATGACACAAACCCAAACCAACTTGTTAGGGCTTTAATCTGGTTGTGTCCCAAAAACTTCCAAGGACCTGTTATCTTCATAGTGATTTTATTTTATTTTCTTATAGCCACTCTGAACCTCCCCCATTTTCAACTTAAGGCCACTACCTCTTGTTTTCCTGCCACATCCCACTGCGAAGAACCTGGCTCCATCTCCTTGCTGGCCTCCCTGTAGGCTGTGGGGGCTGCTGGTGGGTGCCTGAGCAGCTAGCTCTTCTCCAGGCTCCCTCACCCTCTCCTCACCATAAAAGTGTTCCAAGTGGAATTAAATTACTGATGAAAATACCTGTGTTGTCAAGAAACCACAGCATATCTACTCTATCGGTTTGTTACTTCTAACCTTATTCATTCAATCATGAAAGGAGTGACAGACAGCACTTGACAACTCTTTGGGATCTTACACAGTAAATTCATGTCACCCTTTTCTAGAATACAAAGTTTGGCCTTATTTTGCAAGGCAATGAGCACTCAAAACTCCTGTATGTCTAACATCTCCCAGCAGCCAGCCCTCTGTTAAATACAGCAAGGGTGTAGGCAATTTGGTTATTTTGGTATTCAAAAGGAAAAACCAGTCTGGAGGGAAGAAACTACAAAGCAACATTCTAAAGGAAAATTTGCTTAAAAACCATGGAAAGGATGAGATTCACTGATGTCTAGGAGGAAGAGACGGGACTTCAAATACATGGAGTTATTCTGAAAAAAACTCCACCTTTCTGGAACACCTGCTGGTGTGGAACTCACTTAATTTAGCATACAAGATCTGAATCGGTTTTGTTTAAGGAAAAAAGATGTTCTAAATGAGATGCTGTGACTACTTATCCATCAGTTACTTTGATCTCTTTTGAGTCATCTCTTTTAATTTGAACACAACGTAAGAATACAGCAATAGCAGCCTCTTTAGGACTTGATTAAAGCAAACACAATATAACAAAGAGATGAGCAAACCTCCAGTACTGCAGACAGTTTAGCTGGGATGTGTCTTTTCAAAGAAAGATCCAGTTTTTATTTAGGGGTCTCTGGTGGAGAATCCTCCTGAGCCATTTATAGATTGTTCCACTGGTGTGTCTATTCTCTGAACACAGGGGTTAGTGCAAATGGGTTTATCCAAAGGGCCCAAACTAGATATTTACATGAATTTTTGAAGTTATTTTGGAGTGTGTGGATGTGTGTTTGATTTAAGCCCAAGTCTATCACTGTACAGTTTGGTTTTGTTTCATAAACTTAAAAAGACCTATAGGTAAATTGAGTGGGAAATAATGAATATTCTACTGAGGGCATCCATATATATGAACCATTGGCTTTAAATAATGAGACCTTTGGAAATCATACTGAGTAAATTTATATAAAATCACTCGAGTCCCCAGTAATAGAATTCTAAAAAATGTCTTCCCTCAAGTAAGTGGCATAATGAGAAATCCTGTATTATTTTGACTTGATAAAAGTTCATTTTTATTTGTTTCTGAGACTACAGTAAGGGCTTATTTGTGGAGCCAGCAATGGCTGCAGAGCCACAGTTCTTATTTTAGTGTAACAGACAAGCATCTGTGATGTTTGCAGTCATATCAATTGCAAGTTTAAAAGTTTAAAGCTTTCCCATAAATGCTGGTCATGAGGAAATGGATTAAAGAAATAAAATATAGAACTTGTTGAACTTGTATCTATTTTAAACTGGAAGGATTATGTCTGACAAAGCCTTTTGTTTTAAGGTGGCCATCTCAACATCAGCTAGAACAGATTGGGTTACTTAAAGGGCCACTGACAATTCTGTAGAAACAAACCCCTGTGACTTGAGACAGGATCCTTCAGCATCTGAACTGCGTGCTGGATATCGTCTCCTGCTTTTGTTCATTCCTTGCTCTCTCATCCCATTGCCTTTAAAAGTCTGTGATTCAATCAAAGACAACATGGAATAAGAAGGAGGGAGAAGTCCGCTTCCTATCATTTCCACCCTGGTTAGTGAGTTCCCCACTGGAGACCAGAGTGTGGCTGCCTGGGCAGCGATGCTGTGCAGCCCGGGCCTGTGCTGCTGGGCAGGCTCATGGCTGGGGCACAGAGGCCTTCTGCAACACTGGCTGATAACATGGGGGGGACAATTTAAGAAAACAAACTACAGCTAAACTAACATTTTAGAAAGTAATTTTGATGGGGAAAATGTGGGTGATTTTGAAATTACTGTCTGAGCAAAGGCCACAAAATGGAGAGGACATCATTTAATGAACAAGATTATGCAATCTGGCTGGTTATTTCCCCTTTCAAACATCTCCTCCAGTTAAAAGAGGGCCTCACTGATGTAGGCTGTGTCTATGCAAACTGAGGGCTCAAGTCAGGTGTGTGAGCTTAGGTGTCTGATGAGCATTTCATATTTGGTGACATTAAATTTCTCAGGCCAGACAGGGCATGGGGCTGGCACATAGAAAAGGGAATAGGGCAGATGTTTTGGAGAACATGTGGGATACTTTGGAAGTATCTTGTGTGAAGTGTGAAGAGCAGAGTCCAGGCAATTGAACTGAGGCCTAAATGACAGTCTGAAAAGGTGGGATTCAGCTCTAATTTGTAGACACCTAAGCTTAGGTCTCATTGCAGGCACAATATGGGAGCCAAGTGTCTGAGAAACCAGCAGGGTCAGTGGAGTTTTAGCCAACACAGTGGGGTCCAGAGCTATGTGGTAGGTCTCCCAACATGATAGATAGGTCATTCTTGCTATGAGCTATATGGCTTTCTGAACACCAGCCAATGGACTGTATGCTCCAGTTTTTATAGATCAGTGGTTATACAGTTTTGAATGAACTGCCTGGGATGACACTGAATATAGGGAAAATAATGTAAAAAGCCAAGACTTATCTACAGTTAGTTTTCTGTGCAGGGAACTGAGCAAATCTGAGGCAATCTCTGGTTTTTAATGAGCTGAAACCTAACTATTAATTTCATGTTTCTGTGACATGTAGATGGCACATGAAGAACATATCTCCTTTTTTTTTTTTTTTAACTAAAATCTAGTTACTCACAGTAAGGATCCATTCAGCGTGCAAGTCCTGCACAGCAGCTGGGAGTCCCATCCATTTATTTCCCTCCACAGGACTCACCGTGGTGTGCATCCAGCTCAAGTTCTCACTGCTGGACAATAGCACTGATTTGTTGGGGAGAGAAAGAAATGTCCAAGTCCTGGTCTTCTGTTTCCCTGCTGGTTGCCCAATTTCTCTGTGGAACAGAAAGCCACATCTTTTTGCTGGTCCCTTTCCTTATATGAAAGGAAATAGTTGGATTTGCCAAGTAATGGATTGCTCTGACAGCTGAAATCAAATGAAAAAAACCAAAAAGCCTTTAACTTCTGTCTTCAGAATCTTGGGTCTTACTTATTGATACTTTCCCCCTTGTTGACAGTTAGTCTACCTATGCAGGAGGCAATGCAGTTAATAGAATTTTTATTTTGATAACAAAATTTATCCTCGAGAAAGAGAGAAAAAAGGAAAGCCTCCAAACCATATTATTACTTAATGTAGACTTCTGGGTTTTCTGCTTTGCCAACTCAGTCAAGACAAAAAAGAAACAAATAGAGTCTTTCCGCTTATTTGTGTCTTGTGGTCTTATCCATGAATGCTTGGGTTGTGTCCCTGGCATCTGGATTTACAAATTTCTTCCTGTTCAGGTTTTGCCACGGGGTCAGTTTTGCTTGAGTGCCTTCTCTCCAATGCCTTCAGGCAGCTATGACAGAGGTGTCGTCTAGGTTAGCTATGAGACTATGATTCCCAGTCAGAACCGAAATAAACAACTGATCAGCGAATTTATCAAAAGACAAAATGCAGTTTATTTAAATGATTCAGGTAAACAGTGCATCTGCAGGGAACAGCTGTCTGGGGTGTGCTGAAAGCCAAGTTTTCCTGTGATTTCAAACACTGGAAAACTGACATCTAGTCTTTTACATCTCTGTGCTTGACAAAGATGTGTCTGAACCATTTTCAGAAATAAGCCCAAGAAATGCAACACCTTGACCCAATTTCATGTTTCAGTTTCACTTTAAGGACTTGAAGTTCATAGTCTTATACAGCATTGTGTTACTATGGTGACAGTCTCCTTAAAATATCTATAAAATATTAAATTGTCCAATCACAGTAAGAAGAAGTCAGTTTGTCTTTTACAAACCATGAGACACAAACTAACATTTTCCTACTATCTTATTACTTTTTCTAGGTTTTTTGGTTGCACGTAGAGGTAGCAAAAGGGCTTGTGGTGTTATCTAGATACTAAACAAATTCAGTGTAAAAAAGATTATATGTAAAATTTTATATGTAGATTTGTCAGGAATAACAACATATTTTAGAAAAACTCAGGCACTCTGTGTTGTCAGAAGAGGGTACTAACAATTTTATCCCACACAGAGAATACAGGAGTTGCTCAAGGAGTAACCAAGAGTTTCCTGACTTTTTAAAATTGCTGACGTCCTCAGCTTTAAGAATAAAGTGTGCATGCATGTATACCTGCAAAGACACTAAATTCTCTTAATAACACATTTTTTTTCCACACATTCTGGTCATCTTGGTCCCAGGGATCAGAAACACCCAGTCCCCCACATCTGCATGACCTGGGAAAGACCTTGCCTAGGCAGTGATTGCTCAGGAGGCTGTGGCATATCCACAACTGGGGCCAGCTACTACTCTGCTCTGAGAAACTGATGAGAGTATGGGTGGCACATCAGCAGTAGCATCTAATGGCAGATTGGCTTTTCTGGAGTAATGGCTTAGGACAGGTTATGGCAGCTCTTCTCTGAAATTCTTCTGTTGTTTTGTTGTATACAGCCGCAGGTTCTCTATTAGTAAACACTGTGTTTTGACAAAATGTCTCAGCAGAAATCAATTACTTGGGACCTGTGTATGAGTACACATATCTTTCTTTTGATAAAATCAATTATGGAAACAACTGGCTCTCAGGCATTAACTGCAGATATACCAAAAATCTTACAGCAGCCCACAGAGTTCAGTGAAATGAACTGCATTAGAACCAACCTAACTGTTATCCTGGCTTCCCCTAGACTTATTTAGATAAGAAAATATATGAAAAATGTGCAAAATGTATGAAACAAAACCAAAAGATAGAATCAAACATCTGACTTTATGCTAAATCTCCCACTTTTAAATTTAAATCAATATTTCCAAAATACATTTCTGAACATATTTCTTATTTAAAGCAATGAAAAATCCCCTGTATGTATAGGCTTCAAAACTCCCTAATTATTCCTGAGTCTTGTTATGGTCTGTCAGATAATTTTTTGATCTTCCACTCTTTTAAGTCAATGTCAAAACTCTTACTGAGTTTAATGGGTTTAGAACTCAGACTGAAGTAGGGAATTTTAAAAATACAGACTCTTGGCACCAGGTACCATAACATTTTTGAAGGTGTATAAGGTTAAAAAGGTTTTTTAGCAAGCAGCAGAATTACTTCTTTGAAGTTTTACAGCCTATATGAAAGTACAACAAGCACGCAGGATATTTGCCCATTGAGGACTCTTGGAAAGTTTTAAATTATGAAAATTCCAAATGCTGCAAATGATGGCTGAGACCATTGTTTGCTTCCATGGTTCTAAATATGCAGATTTTTCACAAAAACTAGTGCACAGTTCCCTCCTGAGTACAGAGCTGTATCTTTGTTATGATGACAGCTCCATTCTTTATCCCTTCTTGAGTTCAAACTTCAGTTCTTTGTTGTTCTGAGAAGTTATTTTTCTAAGTGCAACTGGCTGAGTGGATTTTGAAACATAACTTTCAGCAAAAGTGGTCAAAAACTGCCTTTGCATTGGTATCTTCCTATAGCAATGGATATTTTTTTCTTAGCAGACATGAAATCAAGTTTACAGACAGAATCTGCAAGGGGCTTTGTGTCCTTGCAGTTGCCCCTAGTCCATGATGGCCTGCAAAAGGAGGTGCTTGTTGTACTTCATGGGTCTTTGTATTTTAGCTACTGGCAGTGTGGGTGCCAGGTACCTCCGAAAGGAGGAGAGCCTGTCTTCCCTGTGTCCTGCAGCAGGATTCTGCCAGCAACCCCCAGACAGTCTGGGGGATGCTTTGCAGAAAGATATTTTGCATTGCATTGCCTATTGGGTACAGATGCTCGTAGAACCAAGGTGGTTCACATCAAATCAAACACCGCTTTTTCTTTGCACCTCACCAGCTGGTTATATGAATGCCCACTATGTGGTAATTCACTTGAGAAATACAGCATGTGGCTGGTCTATCTGCTAGTGTTTAATTTATCTCTTTAGCTCTATGGGGCAAAGATCTTATCTCCTCCTATGGAGAAAATACTGTGGGGCTCTCAGTTGAGCAACTTCAGTTCTCATCTAGTTATCTCACAAATCACACATTTTACTGGACTGAGACATTGACACTTGCCATAAGGAGATCCCAAGTCAAAAACATGGGCAGATCCAGCACCATATTCACCAAGACACCAGTGTATAAATAATGCATAAAATGGATTACAGAATCATTTATGGTATCTGAATTTATTCCTGGAGTAGAGTATTAGCTGCTATTACAGTCAGGATTCTGTAGTGGCTTGTATGTTAACTAAAACCCCGTGCAAATTATTAAAGAAAGCTTAAAATTACAATGAGCAAATTAGACTTGCTTAGTTGCCAGGAAAACAGTTTTAATGGAAGGTGTGTCTTTAGAAAAAGGAATCCGAACTGGAATCCTTGGATGTGAAGCGGCAACTCATCAAACTGCAAGAAGGAATGAGGGCCATGGTCAAGGCTTGGTGGTGAGACTATGTTGACTTGTGCTGGAAATTTTGTCCAGGAATCTAAGCCTCATACTGCTGAAATCACTAAGATAACTGATATTAGTTTTCAGTTTGTTTTGATGGGGTTCTTTCCTGAAAAAAGAGAAGGCAATTAAAATCTCTTTGCTAAAATTTTTATGCCAAACTTCAACCTGGGACGGATTTGCCTGGTCCAAGGGAAGCTGCAGCGCCTGCCCCCTGATAATGGAAATATCAAACTGCACGAGCCTTCCATGGAGAGGGCAGAGAGGTACACAGTAAGTGCACAATTGCCATAGCTGCTGCAGAATTGGAGGGTGTGCATTGTTTGGAATAGGAGGATAGCTAGCACGTCTATGTGGCACAAAGCACTGCTTTGCAAAGCTACCTCTAAATGAGTCGGAAATAGTCTATCTTCATGCAGTTTTCTCCTCAGGCTAGTGAACTCTGCCTCTTGGCAGGGCTAGTTAACCCATATGAAGTGCTATGCCAATACAGCTAAATTGTGTTCATTACCCACATTACAAGGTTTCAGGTCAGGTTGGCTATCTCTGCATTCAGCTGCAGCTAGGCAGTGCCACGCACATCAAATTCCCTGCAAATGCGAGTCTCTGAGCTTGGCTTTACCCATCCTCCTCCAAGCAAGTTCTTATTGCAGGCAGTGGGAACTTAGCCCAAGGAGCCCATGACTGGGCCTCTAAACATTCAAGGCCAACATTTTGAATAATTGACTCTCTAGTTTGCCTGAGGATATTATGATACTTTTCAAAGGCTGGTTCCAATATAGCACTAAGCCACAACAACGTGTGTGTTAGTATGAAATCGGTGCATGCCTCCAGTGCATTGGCATGGAGCCTTTACCACCCAAGAAGTATTCCCAAAGTGATCCAAAGCCTACTGAAATCTGTGGAAAACTTTCTATTGACTTCAGTTAACTTAGATTTCCATTGACTTCAGTGGGCTTTGGATCTGTCCCAGAGATTCCCATGCCTCATTTGAGGACTGTTTACATGAACTAATCATTAGCTAAGATATACAAACAATTCTTGGAACAAGGACCAGCACCTAGGACTTCTCCTTTGTGATGGATGCAGAGTCATATCCTTTCTTGCGTTCTTTCTCTTTGGGTCTCAGTGTTTGTTTTTGCTGCAGTCTGGCAACTTCAACACAGTGGTGGCTGGAGCACTCCCTGAGGACTTGGAAGCTGCACCTCTCCAGATGGGAAACTACCCTAAGCTCCATATCTCTCCCATGTTCTTCAGGAACACCCTAGCTGCTAAGTTGTTGTACACAAAGCAGTTGTTGTCAGCTCTTCCATTGTCTAGGTTTTGCAAAATGTGGTATGAGCCACCCTTTTGTCTATCTAGGTCTTTCAAGTTAGTGCCTTTGGCAGTCACATCTGGGTACACACTTAGTTTTGCTTATCCTCCTGTTGAAGACAAGTACCTTCAAATGGAAACCTTCAAATAACAGCTCCCAGACTGAGGATTATCAGGAGGACTTATTCAGGTATTACTCTGGCACCTGCAATTTTTTTATTATGGAACAGGAGCTTTTTGATGAGTGAACTTTGATAATTGGTTCTGCAAAGGTTGTAGAGGTGATGATGAGATCTGAGGTTATAGGAATGTGCTAGTCTCTTTGGTGATCATATACGTAGAGTGGTATTTCCACAGACAGATTAGTTAAAATATCCCAATAGGGAGGAATTCAAATGCTCACAATTCTTTAATTGGTATCCTCACAGAATAGTAAATTAATACATTTATTTCTGAGATAAAGATGAGGGATTTTTTCAAATCATTTAATCTACAGGTGTATTGATTAATGGGAAGGCAATAATCTAAAGAAATGTTTAGGTAATATGTAGTTAGCAATGAATGTGCTGTTAATAACAGTTAATGTATACTATTTAGTTCCATATACACTCATTAATCAAAACAGAGCAAGCTATGACAGTGCTAAGTATTGCTCTATCAGTGTATTGTCAGCTTGGACAGTGCCGTTAATTATAGGCCAGATGTTGATAATCTTGCTCAGTTCAAGGAGTTACTTGTCCCATCAATAGCCTCAGGGGATATTTCTACATTCACTCTGAGATGCTCCCTGAGGCTGCTCCCAAGACCACATGCACTGAGTCTGCCTCTCCACCAGTAAATTAAATGGTGCCAGGGCACTGGAACTGAAGTCATCAGAGCAGTTGCTGACATGATTTTGGCCTGGGCCACCAAGAACTTCCCGAAACAATTCCCTGGCATGACTGGGGACTCAGCAGAGGCCAGAGACTGTTCCCTGGTGGCCATACGAGTCTGGCCACCCTGGTTTGGGAAGTAAAAGAATTTAATACTAATGGCACAGTACACTGTGAGTTGGCCAGTTTTGATGCTGGAGAATGGTCCCATGCAAGTGTCATTCATTATTGTAAGTGCAGCTGGGCTGCACAAAGAGCAAAATCTGCAAGCACAGCCCCAGCTGTGGCTGAAATCAATCTTTGCAGAGTCCCAGAGACTCACGCTCAGTTCACAATCCTGTGGTGCACTCCACAGGCCCCCATCCCAAAGACAGCTCTGCCAGCAATACCAATAGAAACAGGAACTGGGGGCATCAAGGGCAACCCTCTTCCCCAGACACACAGGCATCCCTGTGGGTTCTAGTGGGTGCTTCTGGAGTGCTACAGGTACTGCTAGTTGCATGAAAGTGCTTTTCCTTTTTGTTGGTTGGAAACAATGGATTACAGAGGTTCAGGTACTTGAAACAAGACCTGTGGAGGGCCTTCAAAAAAGGTCACAGGTGCGTCTGTGGCACCCTCTTGTAGTTTGCATGGATATTGACTGCTAGTCCAGTCTGGTGTGTTCAGTGTGCTCACTCATCTGTGAAAAGTCAGTTGTGACCATAGTGTTCTGCAAAATGAGGCTGAGGTAACCAATCCAAATATTCTCTCTTACTTCAAGCAGTATATACATATATACAAAGATATTGCTGACTTGTAGCAGTTGTTGATAGAGCAAGTTCTGATGCTGCAGTTAAATTGCGCTGAGTCATTAATCAGTGGCCCTACGTTATTGTTCTTGACATCACTTTCTACAGGTTGAAGAAGTTTACCTTTATAAGAAGCAGAAAGTTGACAGATATAGTAGATAATTCTGTTATGCCTGTTTAGAAATGATTAATGCTAAACTTTTGAACAGGCCTGCCTTGAAAAGGAAATGTCACCTGTTCAAATGCAGCTTTGTATGTTCTCCTGTGGTAATGTATTCAGTGCTTATCAACATGCTGATCTGCTGCTAGTTTCAGGGAGTAAATGTGAGTTTCAGCAAGTGAAGCCTAATCCTGCAGGTGCATGTTTAGGCAAAGCTACCATTAGTTTTAATGAGAGTTTGTCTTATTCAAAAGTGCCCAATGAAGCCAGCAAGTGGGTAATGAAATATGTGAGCACAAGGGTGGGTTTTTGTTGCTCAGAATACATTGATGTGCCTTTGAGACTTCCATTCCAAAGTGTTTGGAGTTTGCTTGAATTTTTCATGCAAAACCAGTCATTGGAACATTTTTATGTTTTATTAAATTCTCATTTTATTTCACTCCCTTCTGGCTGCTTAATAAAGAGTTTCCAGCTGTTTGTAGTTCCACTTGGTAGATAAAGTAGACCCTTATTTTGCAAAACACTCAGGAACATTTATAACTAAAAGTGTGTGAATGGTATCCTCTGAAGGTGAATAACTATCAGTGGGCTTGAAAACAGTGACTAAAAATATAGATACAGAGCAATGGAATTTTTTAGTGTGCTCAGACTTGTTCATCACTTGCTCTGCAATGATTTCTTTAGTTCTCCATGTAGTGATTAAGGAATAACAATTGCAAAGCCCTCTTGAACAGTAATGTATTTCAACAAATTACAGTTTCTGTATATGGGGAATTAGGAAAAAAGGTTAAATTTAACAGGAGTACAAGAAATAAAGAGAGAGCAAATACATGAATGTCATTTCCTCTCTGGAGTTATGTTAACCATCTACAGGTTTATTACCACACCACCTCTCAGATGTACTAGGATCCCACTCTTTCTGTACCAAGAACAGTAAGAACTCTTATGATTATTCACATTGTTTGAAGAACTCCAATTGTTTCTTCTCTTCATGATTTGCCTATGAGCTGTTCACGTTTTCCATGAATTTGTCCATTGTTTGGATTTGTATGAAATTCATTTTCTGGGAAAAGTCTATTAATTAACTAACCAAGGAACCAAAGATTGGGGCCAAAGGGCCAGATTTGCAAGCACTCACTAGGGAGAGTTCTGTTTATACACATTTCATGGGAGGGGTTATAATTTAAAAAATAATTGTGGTGGTTTGGAATTTGTAAAGGCTTTGGGTGGATATTGTTACATACTAAGTTTTTGAAGTAACTAACATTCAAAAGACATTCTTAGTCATTTAACTATTCAGTATTTGAGCTTCTCCTTAGAAAGTAGTTTGACAAATACCAACACCATGGAAACTGTAATATTTATGTACTGATTGAATACAAATAGAACATTTCCCCAACCACTTATCTTTGTACAGGATAGACAGTTCCTCATTCCAGATCTGTCCCTCTGTCTGCCTGTCTATCTATGTAATCTATCCATCCATGTTAATCTTGCAATGTTCAATTCTTAATGCATGAGAACTGTCTCAATAAAATTTTTATTCTACATATTCTGTCATTGATCTGTTTGTGCATCAATAATGCATTGATAGTCCATTTGATCCTTCAGGTTTGTCACAGCTGAAACTGCAACTCAGTATGTCTCCTTTTTTCTGCTGTAAAGATTCCTGCAGGCCTTAGAGGGCCAGTGGATGAAAGAGCCACTGGAGTTTAGTACCTCCCAGGTCACTGTGCAAAGAAAACTCAGCAGGAAATGGAAGGCTTGTGGGAGAATTTTTTTTCTGGTTATTCTTTCCTTGTTGTGTGCCCTACCACAGTAATGTAGAAAGACACAGCTCTTCTCAGCCACAAGAAGAATACACTCTCCACTTGTTTTTTCGTATCATCCTTCTCCCTCAAGTGATAAAACAGCACCATTGCCCCTGTTGGAGACTTTCCACTGCTCTGCAAAAGCCCAGAGGAACTGCCAGGATATGCAAGTAACAGTTTGGTTCACATCCCGTCCCCGTGTAACACCGAGTGGAGCTGCATACCCTGTCTGAAGAATAGAAATCGTTACCTAAACACAAATCACTAACTGGTCATGCACCATAGACAAGCATAAGTTATTATCAAATTTAAATTAGTCATCAGATTAAAATGTACTGCCTTTCACTGCACACAGAAAAAAAAAAAAGAGCATTTTCAAAGAGTCTCCAAAAAAAATCCTTTTAATGCACGCATTGCCAGGTTCTGAAACGTTATTCCTGACAGATTGAAGTAAAAACTACAAAATAGTGGTTGTTTGATGACAACCTCTATAATGATGTCCAGAGTTTTTGTTTCCTCGTTTGTTCTGTGTACCAATATGGCCCTAGTGTAAACAGAAACATGATCTGTCATTACCTTATATGCAATAAAAACTGCTAATGGAAGAGGAGGAAAGAAGAGAGAAAAGATCAAATGCCTTAAAAGATATTTACACAACATAAGAGTTTTGTGGCCATGAGATACTATTCTGAGGTTACATACAGGGAGTGAAGAAAGAAACTGCACTTTCAGAAAACTTTGTGACAAGAATAGGTGGGAAAATAATTATGTTGCATGACTAACCTTCTCTTTGTACAGGCACATTATAGGGCAGGTGCCAAAGCAAACAGTTTATAATTGAAGTTTTACTCATTTGCTGTCTGATCAGAAGTATTTATAAATACCTGCAGTATGAGTGTGTTTAGTGTACTTTTTTAACACGCAAAGTTTGTTAAACCACTAACAGAAAAATTCCGTCATTTATTTAAAAAATTGTTTTGCTTTAGAATTTTGTTTAGAATGTAAGGACAACTTCATGTTTCAGCATGAAAATATTACAGTAATTTGCCCTTTTTCTCCTTGGAGTGGATAACTAACCTACTGAAGGGTGGGGGAACAGCAGATAAATATTTGGTGAGAATATTCTGTCACTGTATTTCATGATGTTGTGAGCAAGGTAAGGAAAAACAGCCTATAGGAAATAATTGGGCAGGACAGCCTGAAACACCTTTCTGAAAGAGTAAGCATTCACTGCAAAATTGTGAAGCCTTTGAGTAGGGTCCTTGCAGACTTTGATCTTCATCCCAGCCATAATCTGGCTTTTCATGAAGGGTCTAGACAGCAGGCTAGAGAGCACTCACACACACTCACTCACAGTTAATTTGCAGATGGCACAGATAGGATGATACTCCAAGCCCCTTGGAGATCTTTACAGATCAAAAGGGCAAAGTGGGGGAATGGCCTGAAATTCACAGAGAGAAACTAAGCAGGGGAAAGTGCAGAGAACCGCCGTTTAGAAGGAGATATCAAACACTCAAGTAAAATTGAGAATAATGAGAGTTATAGCAGAACAACAGGAAAGGATTACACAAGCCAAGTCAGCAATCTGAAGCTTTTGTGAACAAGAAAAATTCAGCATGATGTGATCAAAAACATCATCTGTAAGAGACAGGAAGTGACTGCTTAGCTCTCTTTGGCATTGATGAAACCTCAGCTGGAAGCTTCTGCCTGCTTTGGGGTACTGCACTTGAACAAGGGTATAGGCAAACTCCAGGAGGGAGTAACAGGCAGAGGAAGAGGTTTAGAAAACAGGACATACAAAAGAAGAGCCATAGAAAGAGAATTACTTGATCTTAGATAGAAAGACTGAAGAGGGGATGCAAAAGTCTGCTACAGTAAGGAGATTACCATAAAAAGATAGATTCACTTGAGGGAATTGAAAATCTCCTTTTTTGGACGGGCTAGAAAAGTATCTCTAGGGGTGATTTGGGAACACAGCAACCTCTCTTAAAGTAATTTCCAGCCTTATTCCTTTGATTCATTGACCCACCAAATAAAACTGTTTCTGAAATCAAACACCTATTTTAAAATTGATTATTGGGAGAGTCCTTGGAGTGGTATATTTTTAGCACCCTACTCCTTTTTGTCTACAGAAAGAAAATCTTGTAATTCTGATGTCAGTGTTTTCTTATTACTTGATGATTTTCATGAATATTCATGAACATTCATATTGAAGCTCTAAATTTTCTAAATCGGATTTATGTTTCAAAGGGTTTTGCTGTAGTGTTGTTGAAATTTGTTGGATGGCAAATACCCCTTTAATTTGTTTCCTCCCAAATAGTTGATCCCAAAGGGTAAAATTTTAATCTCTCTCTCAAAACAATTGTGACACTTTTATTTAATGTACATACTGACATTTAGTTGTAAAATACATGTTTCCACTTGCTTTTTGCTTGTTTAGCTTCTCATTTCCAAGCCCTATCTCAGTATTTTTCACTGGCACTAGGGACGTTCATTTGCATCACATTTGTTTCATTTGCATCACTTTGCACTGTTCTTTGTTTCAGATCACTTGTCCTTTACAAATATACCTACCAACAAGTAGTGACCTCTGGATGTTGCCCTCAGTATATCCAGTGAGAAAAGTTTGTGAGAATAAGTGGCTTTTTTGTCATCTTGGTAGCATTTCGTTGTTATGAATGTCTTGAATTGATTGAGAAGAAAATGTACTGCACAGATTTCAAGTTGAATTTAGCATTCTGCTTAAAAGAAAGCCAAAATACTTCATTTATTTTTGCATCAGAGAAAACAGAGAGGCGGTTTTCCTTTAGAAGAAGAGTTGTGAATGTGACAGTAGTTTTAAAAATATTTTGTCTTAAATCCACATTTCTTTCAACAAAAGTACTTGTATCCTGTCAATAGCATTCATTACAAGATCCATTTGTTAGCAGGGATACACACAGAAATTAATGGCTTTCAGAGTACAAGGTTGTGCTCACTGCAACAATAAAGCCAGCTCTTCTGCGTGGCGAGTAAGGTGACAGACCGTCGGCTTTAGGGCACATTAAGGACCTGACGTTGCTGCAGCTGATGCAAGGGATGTGTCATCTGTAGCAGATTCATGGGCAGCATGGATTCTCTAGTCACAGGATGGGAAATTTTTTTAACCTAGGATTTAGTTGGGGGTTTAGTGCATTCTTTGAGGGCTGCACATTAATACAAATACTGTACCCAAAAGGCTTCTCCTATGATAACAATACAACTAGTGTTCACCTTCTGTGCAGTAGTGAGATGTCTGTGTCCGCCTTCCTCCCACAGGGGTGGCTGCAGGTTGTCTGGAAGAGAGCTCCAGCTCCAGCCCAGCCCAAGGGCCATGGATTCCTGGCCCAGCTGAAAAGGGAAACATTTTCCTGTAGGGATATGGCAGTGGAGAAAGTGTTGCAGGCCTGGGGCAGGAGCGAGGCAGGCGCCTGGCAGCACAGCTGTCAGGTCTCTGAGGCATGAGCTCACCGCAGCCACCCCACAGCTGTCCCAGCCGCTGATAGATCCTGTGTGTCTGCTGCCTCGTGCCATCAGCAGGCCTGCATGGGATGCCCAGCAAGATTACCCAGTATTCCAGGGAAAGTCTCGCTCCAGCAACCCAAAGTTGACTCTTTCTTGGTAAGAGTTCATGGGCAGTTCCACACAGCTTCAGGGATCTCAGGAGACCTACTCGTTATTCCAGCCCGTTCACCCGGGAAGGTGTGTGTACAGCAAGGGTGCACCTTCTGTGGTTATTTTCCCTTTGAGGCAAGGGTGAGGGAGGTGAAATTATTTGCCTGGTATATATTTCTTTGTGGTAATGGGCAAACACCTTTTTCTTGCTGTTGGCTTTCCTGAATTGAACCTGCAAAGCTACACATCTTTGCTGTGCATTTACCCAGCCTGTAGGGCACCATATTCTAGTTTCATTTTTCCAGTTTTCTTAAAGCCAATGAAGCAGGACTGGCTCTTGGAAGTGCAGAGGCTGGGATACAACCCATCTTTATACTGTGTTGTGCCATAACTGTCCAGGTTATGTCAAAGGATGCATCAGGACAAACGTAAGCATTAACTCACTTCTCTCATTTCTATAATCAGCAAGAATTTTTTTCATTGCATGGATTTTTATCCAGTTTTTAATCCCAAATTTTTAACAACAAATTTCTATTAATGATTTGAAGTCAAGCCTTGCCATATGATGGAGTTGAGTAAAGGGAAATAAATTATTTTTTATCATTTCTGCTTGAAAATTAGCAGATTCTCCACTACTTTCAAATCAGACTAATACTTTCCTGAAACAAGGCAGAAGACTATGATCAGATCTGAACAAAATACAGAGATATCTAATCTGTGCTTGCAGCTGTCTACACAGCTTCAAGCACAGAGTATGGAAATGTACTCTAGTATAGAATATAGAAATTCTTTACTATAAAGGTGGTGAGGCACTGGAACAGGTTGCACAGAGAGGTTATGGACTCCCAAATCCTAGGGGTGCTCAAGACCAGGCTGGGAGGTTGAAACTAGGTGATCTTTGCAAACTGTACTACAGTTCTACTGGAATACCTCACTGGTGTAAGGGTTGTCTACTTCCAGGCCTATGGCCAGTATAGACAGGCCTCTTACTGGTGTGTCCCTATTTTTGAGGACCTGGAAATCCCATGCGTAGTGACAGCACTGTCCCAGCAGAAATGCAGAACACAGACCAAGCCCTGGTCATCCAGATAGTTACCAGTGTTGCATTGAGAACATGTTGAGGAAAAGACCTGCTCTGAAAAAAGGAGAATGAGCTTGACATGAGGAATGGGAGGATAGACCAAAATATTTAGACAAGGACCAACACCTCTCATATATGCATTCAGAGTCAAGCATAAAAAATTTCTGGGACAAAGCACTGACAAAACATGAACAGTCAAACATCCTTCATAACTGAGAGGCAAGCACACCTTTTTGCTCCTTGGCTGTTGTGTATAACATATTCCCACTATTGCAACAGCTTGTTTTGTCTCCTCATTTGTGTACTTCATCCTCCTTTTCCTGACCCTTCCAGCAGAGCCATCTTTTCCATGCTTACCCTGTCTCATGGACACAGCATTATTATTATTACTGTGGCACCAATTGCTTCAGCTGCTACAACCTCTGCATTGTAGTCCTCCTGTCATTTTCTAGAGAAGCATTTTAATTATTGTCATTAAGAAGATAGTCAGATGAACTCTTGAAACTGGTGATCTCTGAACTGTGATACCTTATGCTTCTGAGATAGCACTGGAAGGTGAAGGTAAATTTAGGAAAGAGAATCTGCCTCTACTTCCTGATTTGTATGCCAGCTGCATGTACCTTGTTTATCATAACACTTTCAGTATACAACAAAGCATTATGATGGTGAGTCTGAGGTGATTCTCTACACTGCACTGGTATTTCACTGAGGGCTGGTTACACGCCTGGTGCTGATTCCTCTTTGTTGCCGACTGCTAAACTGTAGCAAGTCTCTGGTAAAGAAAAGCATAAGTATCTTCCAATAATGGTGTTTGCCACTGGAATTTGGAAGGGGAATGAGTTCAGTTCATACCAGCTTTCCCCCAGACAGGTAAGGGGGTATGTCCAGCTTGGACAGACAGCTGGTACCAACTTCCTTTCCAGAATCAAGGTGCTGTGAAGTAGGCTCACAACATTATAGGTCTACTATAGTGAATTGCACCACATTATGGCTTCACTATAATGAACTGAACCAAGTCAAGCCCTGGTTGTTCCTTTGTTTGGGAGGACCTCCGTGGTAGTTACTATGGATGCACTTACTGAGAAACGATTTTTGGTCCAATGTAGTTGCTGTCCATGTGCTGTGGTCTAAACACCCACAAGTGGCTTCAATGGTTGGGTAATCCAATGTTTCCACAAAAATGAAAAGGAACACAAAATGCCTGTTTGACTGTAGTTAAGACATCATCCCTTTAGTAACAACCATTTTGATTATGAAGCAATAATCCCATTTATTAATGTTATTACACTACAGACAACAAAGTCTAATTCTTATATTATGAATGATTTCATGTACATACCTACACAGCTCTAGTTGTTTTTACCTGTCAAAGCACCTTCTGTTGTTGCCAGAGCTGCTTTGTTTTAGATCCTCTTGCAAGACCTCTTCTACCTTAGACCTCTCTTCTTTCCCTTTTTCCTTTTTCTGTTTTTTTTAAACATCTCGCACATTTGGAACCTGCTCCTTTTCCTGTCCCCTGTCTATTGTGATAGAAACTGCCCCTCTAACAGCTCTATGGCTAGATCTTGGACTGGGGAAGGCTGCCTCTCTCTCATCACCATTACTTGCCTGGCTATGGCATATGTACAAAAACATCTCTC
Organism: Chaetops frenatus; assembly: GCA_013400775.1. Classification (NCBI taxonomy): domain Eukaryota; kingdom Metazoa; phylum Chordata; class Aves; order Passeriformes; family Picathartidae; genus Chaetops; species Chaetops frenatus. The sequence continues at coordinate 49,469 of VZTR01005384.1, read as the reverse complement.
CAAGAGATTGTGTTGATTGCCTTATTTGAGTAACCCATGCATTACTTATCAAAAGATATGTAACAGTAAAAAAAGATGTCATAAGTCTTGTACATCTTCATCTAAGCCTTAGTCCTTCCTTGTGTGTTTTCCACATGTTCCTCTGAGTCCTGTTGCCCTTCTCTTCTACTACAAGACACAGATACAGAGCAACTGCTGCTTGTTTCCAACCCTTTCTACTTCAGGCTACCTTTTAACAAGTTTTAAGTTTCTTTGATCCTGACCTTTGAAACATCTTTGTAACCTACCTGGAGCCAGGTGGTAGACATTTCACTGTTAACAGTCCCTATCCTGAAAGACTCCTAGGTATTGCCTCTGAAAAATACTGTTCTTTGTCATGATTCCATTTAGTATTTGTTTTCCTTAACAGTCTTCTTTAATTCCGTACAATTGAAGAAAAACATTTAAACAGATAATACAAAGTACCAATAAGAGTCATGAAAATTATAGTGATATCTCATTCTTTACAGCAATCAAATGAATATGAAGTGTTTCACACACTGTAACCTTGCAAGTTGGATATTGCACAAGTAAAAATAAATGCACACACCCATAGAAGTAGTAAAACTGGCTGTTGCAGCTACACATAGTTCCTTATGTTCATTAAAATTCTATCTTTATTGAGTTTATCTAGATTGGCATGCAGATCAAAGGGAAAATGTAATAAATAAAAGAATATACATAATGGAATCCATGGAAAGAAGCTATTCAGAATGTAATTCCAGTAGGTGAATCGCCATGAAGTTTTAAAAACAACAGTGCCGAAGCATTTGAAACACAACACGTCATACAGTGTTGAAGGGCCGCATCCTGAGGCCATTACTCACATGCGTAGACACACTGACTTCAAAAGAATTACTCACTATGAGTAAAGACAGTTGGAATACGACTAAACAACAGAGCATTGGTTCCTTTGGCACAGCTGTGTAGCTGAACAGCATCTCTGTGTGAGCATGATCCTGCCAGCGATACCCAGCTCAGTCCATGGTGGCAGCTCCAAACCCCCTCTGGAATGTGGTCAGCACCTGCGTAAGCCAGAGGATCCTTGACCAAATGGAAAGTGGGAACACAAATACTCATAAGAATGAAATGACTAAGTTTTCCTCCAGTTGTGCTCACCTGTGCTGCTTAAGAAAATAATTTTCTTACTTCCCTAGTTCTATGGGCCTTGCACAGCCCATACATGGAAAAGTGAGATGGATCAGCTGTGTCTCATCCATTATTAAGCAAAGAGTTGTACTTTGCTAAACTGGGCCCCAGATTTCCAGAGCTGAATTTTTATAGCTGTTTAAATGTATGGAGAAAGAGCAGTTTGACTTTCAAATGTCAAGGATGAATTTTTAGGGCAAGCAACAAAGAACAAGAATTTTTTTTACACCTTAAACTGCTAACTCTAGTATTTTGAGACAGTCATAGGACACAATGTTATTTTCTTGAAATTTTTATTGGCCCAATTACACAAGTGACATAAAGAAGATTTACAAGGTTAGTCACAAAAGGTGAGCAAGACAGAAACTAGATGACAGATTGTAGACAACAGAAACTAGAAGACAAAAAATCTGCATTTCGTGGGCTATTGACCAGAGTTCAATACAGAGTATGAGAGGATATGTAAAAAAAACTGACAAAGGAGCAGCCTAAGAGAAAGCTTTCTTAAATAAATATAGAAACCTAACTGGCTCAATGGCTGATGTTCACATCCCCTGTTTCAGCATCTAGAGGCAACAAAAAGACCTGTGTATGCCAGATTTTGCTTTTCTGGAACATAAAATTGGGGGAAATTTCTCTCCCTTTGGTCTTTCATCCCTTTTATGTTTAAGCATTCTTATTACATACATAGTATAACCAAGAATTAGCCAGGCTGTCGTGCCATAAGGATGAGTTTCAACAGAGAAAAACATTTGTCTGTGGTTACAGACTGGCTCTCTGGGAAAAAGAAACAAAACAAAAACTGGTTGTGGCAGTACGTACTGGAACTTCTAAAAGCAAAGCATGAGGCTAAGTTTACCTGTCTGCCTACCACTGCCTAGAGTGTTTTCCCAGGTCTCAGCTAGTTTATAACACATAGTTACCTGCAGTCATGTGAAAGTGCTTTCAACCAGCCTTCTGTCTTATTGGCAGCCACTGTTATTTAATGTAAAAAACATTGCATGCTATTTTGAAGAAGTAGGAGGCAGTGTCCCCTTCCTCAAAACATTAATACATCTTTTGAGCCAAATTCAGCCTACCTCTTTGACCTAATTTTATGTTTATATGACTTAATTGATCCCAGCAACATTACATCCATGTGTCCTTTAGGAATAAAACACTGTAGTGAATCAGTACCCTTTGCTCCTTTCCACATTTTTCCACTGCCACCATGAGAGATTCAGGGAAATATTCCACATCTGGGACCTTTCTGAGTAAGGAGTAAAAGATATTGGCATCCATAAAACCCTCACAAGCATCTCAAGAGATTATGATCTCTACAATACTGAAAAAAATGCCACCCAGGTTATTTCAGTACTATTTTTCTTGCTTTTTCCTGTTAATATTTTGTGAGCAAAACTCAATCAGACTCAAAGCCATGAGTGGAGCCTTCTCTTTAGAGAAAAAAAGTGTACCCAGCTCATTGAAACTCCTAACTGATGAGGAAGTTACCTGCATTTTGTGGGCTTCAGGCCATCCTCAGCACAATCAGTCCTCTTCAAGCTGAAACTTGCTGTGTTTAGGCAGGTTGGGATTTCTGAACAGGTTGTTCAGCCCTATTTTCTGTGCTCGGTTGCCCAAGGATTTGTTTTCTTCCAAGAGCAACAACAAAGTATTTAGCTTACCAAAGTTTTGAAAGAGTCTATAATTTTGAGAGAATTTTCTAGCCTTAAAATGTGCAGTTCCACTAAGACAGACACCAAGGTTTTCAAGATGGAATGGCTCAGCAAATTACAATGGCTCGAGGGCTGATACCTCTGGCTTTTCTACTGATATTGTGAGACCTTTCAAGTATGCTGTGACTTAACAACAGTTTGTCAGGGTCTAGAGGTCTAAGTGAGGACATTTCAGGACTCTGAGGAAATATTTGTCTCAAGTGTTAATATAATTTTATTTGATCATATTCATTAATAAGGTGCTTAGAACCTAGAAAAGTCATGACTGTCAATTCAAGCCTTATTATGTCTTAATATCCTTTCATGTAGTGTTTACATTTGTGTGGTATTTGATGGTATGGGGCTTTGCTACAAAAACGTAACAAAATGCTTTGTCAGCATGTCATATTCAAGGAAACATATATTTACTTGAAAAAAAAAATAAAAAGAAAAAAGAAGACCCAAGACCTACAGAGGATGTAAACTAAAGGGTCTGCCAGCATCTCCTCCAAAGCAGTGAGTAATAAAATCTATGCAAGGTATAGTTGTTTCCCATGAAGGGAAAAAACCCAAACCAAACATAAACTCATGTAAGTGACCTAAAGATGAAATGAAAGGTCCGGTTCAATTATCAGTACAAATCAATACAATACAGATCATGCAAGGCTTTCTTTTGCTGTCTGTTCTGTCCATGCTAGAGATTGATCTTAGTGTAATACATTGAGCTGCACATTTAAGCAGCGTTGTATGAATAAAAGATACATGTCCAACTTATTCAATTTAGTAGTTATCTTCAGTGGTGGAGTCAGCCTTGCACTTGTAGAGTCCTACAAAGTTCTGTGCTGCCTTCACAAGCTTTATACTATTGTAATGGTTCAAAGAAAAAGAAATAAAAACCCTAGAGTTTTTAAACAGGGGTTTCAAAAACTGCCAGTAGCACGTACTTGCAGCGTTTCTATTGGTAGCGATAGACTTAGATACTCAGATCTCCACAAGTCTGTGGTCTGCATACAGCAAACATCCTACCTGTTGGAAATGTCATGCCAGTCATAATGTGTTTTTCTAGCTTCAAATTCCAAATAAGAGAGAAATCTTGAGGTGTTAAATGCCACATGGAATGCCTAGAAAGAGACAATCCTCATTGTAAAATGTTTTTGAGGCTGCAAATAAAGGAGAAAGAAAGTACCGTTATTCCTGTTTTATAAGTACAGGCATCAAGAGATGAAAAGATCTGCCTCTGTAATTCATGGAAAGATTATCATTGACTTCAGTGGGTGTAGTATCAGCCCTATAGCGGTATGAAACTTGGCTCCTAATTGCATCAGGCCCACGTAGACTTAGTTTCAGCCACAGTTCATTTTATCGCCAGGTTGTTAACCTGTAAACCAAAGGTATTTCAACTGCTGACAGAGTCTGACTTGCGGTTCTGGGCTCCCAGGATGCCTGACTAAGAGAAACCCGTGTCCAGTCACGTTTCGTTTGTGCTCCAAGTGTTTGGCTTCCATCAATGGCTTGGGATGGCCTGTTCTCTGCAGATTAAGAGGAAATAATATATGACGCACAGGCTTGTCTCCTTC
>VZTR01005384.1:10705-44650 GCA_013400775.1 Chaetops frenatus | reverse complement strand
TGACGCACAGGCTTGTCTCCTTCACTTCAAAGTCTGAGCAACAATGACTCACCCACCTCCACAGACATCTTTAAACCCTGTGCTGAGTTTCCTATTTTTCTTCTTGTGTCATAGATAGCATTGCTGCCTTTTGTTTTCTCCAGCCTACCTTCACCAGCTTTGCAGAATTTTGAATCCAATCTGGCAATGAGGTTGAGCTTTTTTTTTTTTTTTTACAGTTCTTTTGGTTTCCCATATTCTTTCATAGTTTACTTAACCAAACAGCATGTGTTTAAGTTTCTCAGTATACTCCAAGTGTTACCAAATAAGAATAATCTGCATAATATCTACGTGAAAAGGAGGCTTGTTATTCACACTTTGTTATCATCCTGTCCCACAGACAGCTGCTGTCACTGTTTGCCCTTTTCAGTGGCAGTGGGCTAAATTCATCCTAGTCACAGACGGGGGTAGGTGGCTGTGGTGCAGCCGCCATCCATTTGGAATATGACACTCTGGATTGAGTTATTCTTTTGCAGAGTGAGGAAGCTTATTGAACAGAAAAGGTTAATTAACCCAACTGCGGGTCAAACTGGGGCAGGAAAAATGTCCATAACTTCTTCAAAATATACTTCATTAGAAAAACCATGAAAAAATTCAATAATTACTTTACTCTAAATGTCTTGCCAGATAATGCCATGGCTTTACCAGGAAGGATTTATCTACTCCTGTGCTTACAGGCTGATGCCAGAATTCAATGAACCTGGGTCATCCATGGTTGTGTAGGCAGTCAATCCTGTAGGCTAGCATGCAAAAAGTGGATTCCACAACCACCAAAACCACCACCACCACCACCACTATTGCTTCTCCTACATCAATGTTTTTGAATTAAAGTGACAGTGGCAGCTCTGCCCTGTGTTGAACCTAGTGCTGCTGACATGCATTAGACATGGTCTAAGCATGCCTAGAAATGGGGGATTCCTGGGGGCCTTAGACAGTAGAATATCTATTCTGTAAATCCCAGTTGCACTCTGGGAAGTCTACGTATTTATTTCAGCAAGGTGTCAGTGCTGTAATTTTAAGCATCAAAATAAATTTTATAATGGAAGTTTTGAGTATGTTAGTGGGGCAAATATTATAGGGAAAATCACTTTTCTCTTTCTTTGATGAAATTTTCCTTGTTTGCACCATAAGTGCTTAGGTGTTTTTTGAATCTTGCTGAAGGCACCTGCCTGTCTGAGCTTCAGCTCTTCTGGGTGTCCAGAGCATGGCTTTGGCACATGCCCAGAACAGTTTAAGCAGCTTGATAGCTATCTCCCACCTACGAAGCAAGGCATTCCTCTGCTCAAGTCTCCTGGGGAGCTCAAACCTGCAGACACTCTCAAAAAAAAACCACCCAACACACACCCAGAAAGCTCCTTGGAAAATGATTTGTGGGTGATTTTTTGAACAGACAGTGGAGGAGGATCTGCCACCCACCTTTCCTACAAAATTCTTCGGTTAAGTCATTTGCTTAGAAGTTAGGCTCAGATTCAACCCTTTGCTCTGACTGAAGGGGTTGAAACCAACAGTTTTCCAAGGAAAATGTCCTCTTCTCAGGGATTATATTGTTTAGAAAGGAAGAGAAGGGGTTTCATTCATAGTCTACATTTTCTCTTCAAGTTATATTAATGTGTAGCAAAAAACCTCAAAAGTCATTAGACAGGCACCTCCACAGAGATACATCATTCTGCAAACTACACAAAGTAGTTTTGGGCAGAAACCCAATTATACATTTAATGGTCAACACCCTTTCAATTCAACTCAGACAAGTAGGACGTTTGATACTTGAAAGCCTGGAGGAAATTAAATTCTGGTCTCCCACTTTGTCCTCTACAATTTCACTTCTACAAAATAGACTAAATAGATGAAATAGACAGAAACATTTCCATGACCAGCCCATTTTAGAAGTATACTAACCTGAAGAAGACATATAGACAACCTTTCTCCAGGTTCTGGTCTGTGAATGTGAAGTAAGACATATCTTCAATCTTTGTATTTGCTGCAAAGTGGCTGAAAGTTCCTGATTGGTGAGTAAGGTGAGAATGTAGACTTAAATCCTGTCTTGGATACTTGACCTTCCTTATGCTGTGCATGTAAAGCCCCATCCTTAGGTTCTGTTTTCCACCCTTGTGCCCAACTACACAGGCTTCAACTATACATGTTTTTTTCTTATTCGTGGTAAGGTTCAACAGTGCCAATTTGAATTCCTTTCCATCTTAACCAACAGCTCAGCAGTTTTTTCATCTGGTTATATAATTTTGTTTTCTAGGTCCACTTTCTTTCTGGACCCATATATTTCCCATTTAACCTCCGTTATCTGTTTTGTAGGCAACAATTTTAAATTTTTCACAATTATTCACAATTATTCACAATGAGTGAGAGCAAAAAAATTATATTCGACTGTATCTATGGATTCTGTCCCTTCTCTTTTTCATGGTTGGAAACAGGAGGCAAACACCAAAGTGGATTCTTGGTGAAGAGTGTGAGGTCTTTAGATTCCTGCCAAAGCTGAGAAAACCCTAGGGAAATCCAGAAAGCAGGAAGTGTTAAAGCAGAGAATGGTCAGGGACTTTATATTCTGTGGAAGCATTGTCTCTGAAATGATGATTGCAGTAGAATATGGCAACAGCATGGGAGAGTCACCTCTATTTGGGGAATAGAAGGGTTGGCAGGAGCCAGAAAGCTTGAAAAAGGAAGCCCAGCTGAGGGACAGTGACTGAAAGGTCAAGTTGGACAGACAGGAAAAATTGGAGCTTTAAGTTTCTGGGAGTTAGGGGATTAGTCTGGAGGGATAAGAGAGGGCATGTGGGAAGTTCAAGTGGGAGGGATTTTTCTACAGAAGACTTGAGGGAGGGTTAGGAGAAGTCAGGACATAACTGAAGGCATTTAGAAGAGCCAAGTGTGAGATCTGGGGATTTTACCAGGGCAGGATATTTCCCCTCACGAAAAAGACACATCAGATGAATTGCGATTTGGTGGAGTCCTCTGAGGAAATACAACTCCTTAGATCTGAAAGGTCTGGAGGAATAGAGACTCTGAGATCAAACTGAGTGGAACTAAGGGAATAGGGGCAGTCTCTCATCTTTCCCACCTTCCTGCTTCTCCCTTCAGGGTTCTCAAAATTCTTGCATGGGAGCAGTGACACAACAACAATCTCTTTCTCCATCTTGCATCAATCTTTGATTTTGAAATGAAAGATATTTTCAAAAGTAGTGACCATATGATAACCTTTTATGTCTCTGGGTGATTTACTCTACAAAAACTACAGCAGCTGTGGGTTGTCCATCTCTGGAGGACTCCAACACTCTCTCAGCTGGAAAAGGCCCAGCTGAGATGCTTCAGTATTTACAATAGTTCCATTTTGAGCTGGGAGTTGCTGTAGATGACCTCCAGAGTTCCTCTCCTACAGGTTTTCCCATGGCCCATGGATCTAAAAGGAATCTTTTAGGAATCTAAAAGGCTTTTAGGCATAGAGGCTTCCTTGTTCTTGACACCTTACTTTATATCCTTGTTCCATTGCCCTTAATTTTTGCTCAAGATGACAGATATGTGTATCTGCAATATCCCATAATGTTGGTGTTCTAATAGGCTTGCAATAATATATTCTGGGTTTCCATTTCTGTAACAAAAAACAACTTCATTCAGAGAAAACAAAGGAGACCACCTAAGGGATTTTTATGCCTCTTGCTAAATTCATCTTGCATTTCAGATATCTTTCTAATCTCCCCATTTCGGCCCTCAAAACCCTCACTTCTGTTTGACCTATGGGGGCCAAAGGGCAAGTTGACTTGGATCTTTCCAGATCCTGTTAAAGCCCATTTCTGAAGTCATAAATAGTTTGCTGAAGAATGAAAACACACCTTTTCCTCCATGAATTGGTAATACAGCTCTTTTGTGCTGCTCACAGCTAAAGATGATGGGAGGATTTGGAGCAAATGTACTTTGCTTTCTAATAATGTAGAAGTTCTGTGGAATTAGAAATATTTTACTTATTTTTCCTACCAAAGAAAACCCCTCCCCAAAGTGAATTACAAAGTCGGAATAATTGCACTATTTCATTGATTTGTTTTGGAAAGCAGGAGGTATGAGGTAGTGCCTGAACCTGCACTTGGCTCCACTGCTGAGGTACCAGTGTTACAGCCCAGCCACCCTGGCTCTCTCCACTCTTCTGGAGCCACCAAGTCTCCCTGCCACCCTGAGAAAGTGCCCATCATCCTCCTGTGACATTAGAGGGTGTCTGAGATGACTAACCCCCTAATTTACATGCCTTCCATGGGTGATTAACCTTAGGTAGGATGAATTGTGACTGCAGTGTATCATTGAAACATCTTACATTATTTTCCAGATCAAAGTATCTTGTGTTTTTGTTCTGATGGAACAGTTTGGTACTTAACAAGAGGAGCACGTAAACATTCAACATACAAATTACAGAAGCCGGCTGTTTACTCTGTCTTTCCATTATCCTGCAATTCTCATTCAAATAATGTTATGGCATGTGGTTTATTATGGACTTCCACAATGAAGCCATAAAAATAAACAAATATCTCTAACTTATTAACAATGAGAAATTTTGGTTTGAAATTTCCCTCCAAGTCAACTTTTTCTAAAAAAGTAAAACTTTTTGTTCTGTGGCAGTTTTAAAAATATTTGGTTCGGTTGTGACTCAGCACCAAAACAAATTCTGAAATTATGTTTAACATGAACCATGTTCATAACTTTAACCAGCTTTTCTGTTTCAGCAACAAGAAGGCCATTCAGCTACTAATTCTCATCTAAAAGACTGAGTGAACGGTTGGAAAGCAATGAGAAATTCCAGTAATCTTTGTTGGTAGTGGGTCAGTGGACTGCATCACCACTAACTGCTGGAAACTACCCAAGTAATTTGGCTTTAAGATGCAAAAATAAGCCAAGTGTTTAAAGATATGATAAATACTCTTAAGAAAAGTTCATGGTCGACACAGTCTAAATGGATATTAAGAATAGCTGTTTACCAAAGTGTTTTCTAACAATAGTAAGAAAGTAACCAGAGACTTATTCAACCTTAAAAAATAAAAAATCCAAAAAGAAAAAACCTTATATTTCTTTGAATGGAATGTGAGCTGAAGAACACACACACAAAAAATCCATTTGCGATACTGTTTGACTATGCACTGTGCAACTAAAAATGTTAGAGCATCTACTATTAAACTAAGCAGAAGCATGCTGTGACTTGATTGACCTATGCATCATTGCATGCCAATCTATTTGAGTTGTTTCATAGTTTGGAAATGTTCTCACATAATCCTACATGTATGCTCACTGCACTTGTTTTTGGAGTTAACTTGCCCTTCTTTTGAATAGCACACATAATCTTCAAAGTTCAGCTGGGAAAACAATTTATAAACTGTGATAGTAAAAAAAGCAGCTCAGATGCTTCTTGTTGGTGGCATGGGGCTGCTACTGATTTGACTGAATTTCTTGTAAAAGTCCACTTTGTCTGATTAGAAAGAAATCTCTTATGTGATGGTAAGAAGAAATGTCATGGTGCTATTACAGGTAACACATTCGAGTCAGCAGTGGACTGTGGTCAGGGCTATGTAATCAAGGTGGTTTGTAAGTTGAGACACTTTCCAGCCGGATGCAGAGGAGGTGACTTGGCATTTACCAGGAATATCCATCCTGCAACTGTCAAATCCACAAACACAATCCATCATGCAGAATAATGGTTTCCTCCTTCCTGTCCACTCCACAGTCTTAGTGTGATTATTCATCTTGAACGGAACCAGTCTTTCACATATGCTTTATTTTATTGCACACAATCAGAGGCACACTATGCTATATTTAGAAAGTAAATATTTATTAATCTTCATTAGCAGAAATGTTCTCTGTATTGGTATATGATACCTGAAAGTAACCATCTGTTTTACATGTTATGGTATGACAACAGATGACAACTGTTGATTTTTCAACAATGGTCACTGATAGGGTGAATAAGTACAAGGTGATGAGCTAATCCTTACTCCTACTCACTTCTCTGTGGTAGGCAAGGCCTGAAAAATCAGGACAAAAAGTAGAATTCCATTTCAGGATTTCTCAGTAAGCATTCAAGGTATTCCTGAGAAAGTCTGTAGCCCTAATGAAATAGTAACTTTCATTAGTAACTTTCATCAGAAAAATATCACCTGCTGTCTAAAAGTGTTTTAAATATTATATGGTCTCAGTAACAAATATATTAATATAATCTATATTTTTATTATTTTTTAATTGCAAGTAACATTGCATTTAGTATACCCTTTCAGGTACTGCCCTAAAAAGAAACCCTTGGTATAGAACAGATTCTTAGCCAAATGAGAGCTTAGAAAGATGAATCTATTTATCAGCAATCTCCAGGGAGTTAATTTTATGCTGAGTTAGAATGTAATGGCAAAGTAATCAGTGCTTTCTCTTGACTTTTAGTGCTAAAACACCTTTATTCTTACTTTTATGATTTTGGGTTTGAAAGCAGGATTTCTTCAAGGTGCTTGCAATTTGAAGTCTAAAGGAGAATTAGGAAACAAACGTGTTTACTGAGTAAGATTAAGCCAGTGCATGAGCAGGAGAACAGGAAGGATCATAAACCAGAGAGACCAGTTCAAACCAATTTTCACAGAACTCCTCCCTTCAGTTACATTACTGTAGGTTACAAATATTACATCATCAGAACAAATGATTATATGCTAATCCGTGATTCAGAAGGACAACCATTGTTAAACAGCAGCCCTTGGAAACTGCTTAACCCTTCATCCTCCCTTTGGTCTATCACCTCATGTAAAACAAAGCAGCCACGAATGAAGTGTGTGGGGAACACAGTGACTTGTGAAATCAGTAAAGCACATACACACTCCTTTATACAGAGAAATGGCAAAAGATGGCAGGCATTCAATGTGGCAAGAGAAGCCATTCTTACACTCATACAAGTGCTGACAATTCATTTTCTGGAGACTGGGCTGAACTTCGCCTGAAGAATGTTGCTTACAATAACTTCTTTGATGTAAATCTGTAATTTGGGTAATGGACTTGGGCAACCACAAACATATCTTACAAAGACACTGATATCCACATCTGCTTAGACCTCTAATTTTTTTTCTATCCCAATGAATACTCCTGTCAGAAAGCAGAAATGTCTCTGCAGATTAATGAATCTATACAGTGGACCAGAAGTGGAACAGACTATCAAAATCAGAAGATAGGAGAGGAGATGTTTAAGGACAGGTGTCTATTAGTGTCTTAGTTTAGGTCAGGAGTGCTACTTTGAGAGGAATATCCTGACCACCAGCTAGTATAGAATCATGGAACCATAGATTGGTTTGGGTTGGAAGGGAATTTTGAAATTCATCTAGTCCAAACCTGCAGCAAGCAGGGACATTGTCAACTACATCTACAACTTGCTCAAGGCCTCATCCAACCTGGCCTCGAATGTTTCCAGGGTTGGGGCATCCACCATCGCTCTGGGAAACTTGTTCAGGTATTTCACCCCTCTTTTCATAAAATATTTCTTCCTTGTATCTAGCCTCTTTTACTTTAGAACCACTACCCCTTGTCTTATCACAAAAGGCCCTACTAAATAGTGTGTTCTGGTCTGTCTTATAATCCCCCTTTAAATAGTGAAAGGTCACAATATGGTTTCCCTGGAGCCTTCACTTCTCCAGGCTGGACAACCCAAATTGTCCCAGCTTTTCTTTGTAGGAGAGGTGTTCCAGACCTCTGATAATTTTTATAGCCCTCCTCTGCATCTATTCCAACAGGTCCATGTTCCTCCCACTCCGAAAACCCCAGTGCTGGATGCAGCACTCCAGGTTGAGTCTCACCAGGACAAAGTGAAGGGACAGAATCACATCCCTTGACCTCTTGGCCAATGAAGCTTTGGTTTGCATCATGGAACCTCATAAAACATGGAAGCTAGATTCCTTTTGGATGACACTAACTAAAAAATGTGCTCCTAAAGACTAGCTGGCAGCCTTCCATTGCTAATGGAACTTCAGTCAACAGGACCAAACTAGAACCAGTCTGATGTCAAACCCCAGAAATGTGTGCAGAGTTCCCAGCATTCCTCAGCCCCTCTTCCCATTAGTCTGGATTTGCTAGGGCAGCTGGAGGCTTAGGTAGCTCAGGTTTTGAGACACTCACTGCAGAGCTCTGAGAGGAGTTAATAAATGATCCAGAACACCTCATTGCAATTTGCAGCTATTCCATTTGTCTGCAATGTGAGTGCCATTTAAATTTTTTTTCTGCTGTCATAGATACTTTGTCCTCAGAGTCCTGAGACCCTTTAGGAATGACCATTTTTTTTGCTCACTTCTGGGTGAGTATTCTCCTATGCACTGTTGAATGTAACTAGGCTACAGATGGGACTGATTGTGGTCGGAAAAAGTTCTTCTTTTTAGAGGAAGTTCTTACAGATAATTGAGCATTAGTTGATTTCCTTGGGGCAGAGTTCACACTCTTTGTGCAGATGGTCCTCTTGACTTTGTGCTTTGTTGGCTGTTTTATTATGCCAGATAGCAATGGATTACATTGACGTAGTAATGGATTACGTTGATGTAAATGGCTGCATAAAAGATGTAAATTACTTTCACTTTCTGTCTAAAAGTAGTAGGGAATTTTTCAGTCTATGTGTAAGAATTTTAGGTACAATTGCAAAAGTAAAAGCACCTCATGAAAAGGATGTCTGAATTCAGAAGAGTTCCAAATTAGACCAGATAGGTCAGAGAAATCTTCACAAGCCCCAAAACAGATGAGTGTCTGTTTTCCTCAGGTCTGAGTGTGCAGGATTGAGCACAGCCTAATTTATGGTGTCTGCAGTGTAGAGATCTGCACCTCAATTAGGTGTTAAGCTCCTATTAAAATTAATGGAGAGCTTGAAGGTTGCCTAAGCACAGCCTTCTAGTGTCATTTGAGATGCCATCAAGAATAAAAGATATCTGCATAAAGCCTGAAGATAAAACCTAAGACCTAGGGGTGACCCACGCTCTTCTGGAGCAGCCTAAGGGTGACAACACATAGCATCTAACACTTCAGTAAGACTTCTACATCTAGGAAACTGGATTGGATATGGGCTTTCCCTTAACTCTGAGGGGAACTTGTTCAAGCCCAGATATAGACACCTGTGATACAGAGCTTAAATTCAGGCAAGATGAATTCCTCTCAATATTTCATAATGAATGCAATGGAAGTGGTAAAGAAGTGCTGGGAGTGTGAAGAATAGCCCTGTTCACAGGGAAGAGAAGGCAGGTTGTGGTACTATTAATGAACATGAGTGGCATATTTATGTGTGCTGGAAATAGAACTGTGCGAATAATGGATTTTTGGGTTTGGTGGCTGGACTGAAAATTATCCAGTGAATTCCTTTTAGTTAACCTGAAATAGACTTTTTGCCTCTGTGTGTGTGTGTTTTTAACTAATATAAGGAACATGTGTCTCATCTGCTTTGTTAATGACAAGGAACTAGACTTCTATATAGTTGCAGCCATGGGTTAGGCATGGTAGCTTTATTCCTATGGCAGTAGATTAAACATCTTAGAAAGGATGCTAGGTAGGAACTACTGGCTCATGAAGTGAAAATTACCATGCAGTGATATGACAGGAAAGAACAAATAATCTTATTTCACAGCATGACTGGAAAGCTTATCTGCCATATTACGTATTTTATGGGTTCTGCTCTGCAACTTCTGCTTTGGATTGTGTTCACTGGAAGTGCTACAATACTTATCACCTATGTAAGTGAGCAAAAGTGATTCATCATGCAAAAAGATTGTGAAACCAGGCAGTATATCTTATGTATCTTTGTTTTCACCTGTCTCTAAAATAATTGTGCTAAACCCATCATTTGGAGGATATACGAGCCAGATTCTTGTGTTCTGATATCACATTTAGAGTTGAAAGTTTTTTTGGTTTAATTATATTGTTAAACTGGTAAAATATGCCAGTTTAAATCGTGCTATTACCGTTTTGGAAGTACTTAAACTGCTGCAGGTTATGTCCACTCAATCTAGGGTAAACTATAATGGCATTAAAACTTACATCTCAACACAACTGTCTGCAAGACAGCACATACTTGTGCTTGTAAAGCTGCTAGATTTTACCTACTCAAATGGGAATTCTCAGGTGAGTAAAATGAACAGACTTTGAGTCCTGATCAACAAAAACAATCTATGTTAAAAAAAAAAAAAGGTAAAAAAAACTGTGATATTAAGTTCATACCCAAGAGCAGTTTAACTCTACAGATTTTTAGGAATATACAAGTTGAATTTTTCAAAGATACATGTTGATACTTCAAATTATCACATGGAAAGTTGTGCAGTTGGCAGCAAAACTTGCTTTTCCTTAAAGAAAAAGAGTTATATTAATATTTACTCGATTGCCTGATAAAAGTAATACTACAAAAGAATATTGCAAAACCTTAGAGGCTTGGCATGCTTTTCTATGTGGGTGGAAAAATGTTGTGCTGAAGCCAAGCTGGAATGAATCATGAAACTGTAGCATAAAAACATATTAGATTTACTCTTTTTTTAAGAAAAAAGATGACAGCTAGAATAATAAAACTGCAGGCCTTACAAGTATATGCAATGTAAACATATTGCTGAAATAATATTGGAGAGTACATTATGCAGGACAGACTTTAATTGTAAGGAGAGCAGTAGGGTTTTGGTTTTTCATTCATGACTTTGAGCTCTAAGCTGAGAAGCCCCACCATCCAAGACATTCTCTATGGAAACTCAAGAGGGACAGGAGTGCCCTATAAGTTCCAATATTAAGGGGCATACAGAGGGATATAACTTCATGTATTTCACTGTATCTTCTGTATTAATGATAAATGCCAAAATAATACCCCACAGGTTAGTGCAGCAGCGGTTGGCAGGTAGGCAGGTTCCTTTAGCCTTTATTCCTCTGGTGTCTCAACACTTACGGGACGACTTCAGGGAAAGGCATGCAAAATTTGACTGCCATGCTGACACCTCATCTGTGTCCCTATCAACCTAATGCCATAATTACCAGGCTGAAATAAAGACATGTGTAACGCCAGGTAAAAATAAGAGTGTGTTAATCCCGTGCGTGAGCATCAGCGCATGTGCATGAAATGGTGCTGGCTGAAGCAGGGGCAGGGAGCAGGCCCTGGCCTGGAGGCCAAGTGACACTGGCTGCCTTACATCAGGCCTTTCTACACATGACTCACCCCAGAGACTGCACGGAGGGACAACCTCTGGGACAAGGCCAAGAAGTGAGCTGGGACTCAAGCACTGTGGCCATCAAGAGTCTGGTGAATAAGATCTCTAGCAGATTGTCTGTATAAATGTACCCACTGTGGTTTATCACAGGGAAGCAGTCATTGCAGGTAATCCTGTTCTAGTTATTAAAGTTGTGTAAATGTATCATATACAGATAAGACATTGACTGTTGTAGTCCCATGTTTCTACTTTTTATAACAATCATTTAAACATATTCACCAACTGACAAACACGGAACTATGCTTGAAGCATTTATGTAAAAGATTTTATGGTATTTTTTGAATTCAAGCCAAAGCTCTTCTTTGGATGGGCCAGCTAAAGAAATGAGGCAGCAGAAATACCAGATGCATGGAGAATTATCTTCATGGGTGTACTTTAAGGTCCAAATTTTGACACATTCTTTAAAAAATTAGGTGAAGTACTATTGAAACCTCCTCAAGGAATTTGCTTTTAAGTTTTCCCTCAGAAGAGAGTTGTTTGGAACAAAAAACCAAAGTATATTCCTTTTTGAAAGTACCAAAACATCATGAAGAGTAGACATATCAACACCCAAGTAAGAGTATGCTCAGAAGTACATGTGAATAAGAGGAGTGGGAGAGTGGGATGTGCTTGTGCCCTGTAGATATTAGTGGCAGCTATGTCTCCCTGCCTCATGCACATGTGTGAGTAAATTCCCAGGGCTTTTATCACTCACCCCATCTGGATTTGAGGCCACTCCCCAGGCAGGCAAATTTGTCAGGAGCTTTGGCTGGGCATTACAATCCGCATTTGGCCTCCAGGTCTTCATTTGAGGAAGCTTGCTCCAAGGTCCAAATTCTGCTGCTCTTGCTGTCATCAGCAGTCCCTTATTTCCCAATCCATTAGCTATCTCTCAGGTCTCAATTTGGCCCTCAATTAGCAACACAGATAAGGTATTATTTACATTACACTGAGACTTTTATTAACATCAGAGAAATTCATTCTGCATATATTCTGCATGTGCTACCTCTAACAGATCAATGAATGAGTTGTTGTGTAGGGGCAGGGGTAACTGAAGAAGAAATTCTTGAACTCCATCCTTGTCTCTATAACCAAAATACAACATGCCCTGCTCTGATGCTTTTGTGCCTATGCCTACACATAAATATTTTAACTTATTGACCATTGGTTATTACTATTGGTTGTACAATTCCATAAACATGAGCTCACTTCAAAACACATGGCTAGTGATGTTCACTATAAATGAAAGTTTTAAGCTTTGCAGAGCTAATATACATATCCAATATAATATACATATTGCAGAGCTTATATATACATTCAAGATTATATATATATATATATAATATATAGACCCTTTTCTCTCTCCGTTTTTCAATTCTCATAAAGCTAGGAAAAATGTATTTCCTCTTTTATAAGAAAAAGGAAACACATTTCAAATATATATATTCAAATAACATTAAAAAGAAAATATATAAGAACTGAAAAGGCTGGAGGAAATAACTAATCACAGTACTTCTGCCAAACAATCTTTTTTGTCAGCTGTATTCAGCCAATACAAGACAGAAAACTGAAGACAAGAAAGTGTGTGGATAGGTAGAGCCTATTGTCTATAGTTAGCCAAACAGTAAATATAAGTGTACCCCCAATATAGAATTATAATAAACTGCTTCTTTCATCACTCACTGCAAACAACATTTCTTCCACAGAAGCAATGTCTCCACATTCCCTCAGGAAATTTCCACAGGATTTTCTGATAATTGTAATTCTCCACGTTAGAAATTCCACACTGTATTCTTTCAAAAATTTTGATTTTCTCTTTCGTGTTTATAGCATATTTGGCAGTAGATGAGGTTTTACACGTTCATTAGAAAGCAATCCTTCCCAAAAAGCTCACACAATTTCTCAGAGCTTGGTGTTTCCTGTACCACTCAAAGACAGAATGCAAAGTTTAACTTCTCACATCTCTCCCAGAACCCAGGATCAGCAAGCAGATGAACAGTGAGTGAAATAGTTTGTTTGCTTGTGTCTGAATGAGCCTTATCAAATATTGTCATTGATTATTCTAATAGTAAAAGCATAGAGCTGGAACCCAGAGGTCTGCTAAGAAGTGTCTTGGATATGCCTCTGTCCTTTGAAGACTTTTCCATTTCCTAAGTTGGTAGCATAATTCTTTCATTTAGCAGTGTGCTCCTTGGTAGGAAACCTGCTGGGGAAGAATAGAAACAACAACCAGAAACTACAGCTGGTAAGAAACATAGCTGTGGAAGTAACCAGAATGGGGACATCAGACCACAGCTCTATGGGAAGGGCCTTGTGGTAACATACACACACCACTGACATGATAGTGGCCCAGGAATAGGCAGTGACAAGGCAAATTCATCTCCCCAGCTGTGACCCAGTGACAAAACTAGAGACAACTGCCAAAAAACCACTGAATCCCAGTCAAAAGTATTCAACAGTTTGAACTTCTGTAGGTCATCAGGGAGGATGTAGGGTGCAAAAAGAGCACAGAGAAGATGTAATGCAATGAACTCTCCCAAATAATTTGTTTATGCAGTGCTATAATTATGATATAAACTTCCTTCCACATCCACCTTTGTCAGTGGTTTTATGGGGAATAAGAGCATGAGAAATGCAGGGCCAAATATGACAAATATCCCCACAGCTCTGTCTTTGATACCACCCAGGAACAGTTACTTAGAATGCATTTCTCTAAATGAGTAGGGTATCTATTTTTAAAATAATTTTCTGGATTTTCATGATCAAAAGAGTTTGGAGTTGTATCCAAGTCATTGTACATAAGAGTCACTGATGAACTCTTCTGCAGTGTTTGTCTAATTTCCACTTTGAACCCATTCATACTTTTGTCCATTTGCATTATATACATGGATTATGTATATTTTCGTAGGAAAAAATTCTGCTACCCCTCTACTAGTCCCTTCATTAGGCAATCTCCATTTTATGAATTTCGTGGGAATTGTGCTTCCCTAACAGTTACAGAGATCTGTATAAGTTCTTTTCTTTACTAGCTGTTCTTTAAAGGGAAGAATCCTTTGTTCTGTAGCTGCAATAAGGGGTAAGGAACACAAAGAAGAATATATAATAAATACAGATGTAGGAACTGGAAGTATGATGAATGCGCCAAATGTTATGCACATTGCTACTATTAGTCATCCATTAAAATTAAAACCAGCCAATTCTTAAGTCACAAACAGATAAATTTCATGCCTTGGTCCTTGTTTTTCAGAGGACAACCAAATTCAGAGAGGATTTTACAAGGTTTCTTTCTTGTGGTCTTGTCCACCTAAACCTGAACAGTGGACCTTAATCCAAAGCAAGGGCTTAAGTTTCTTGTACAGTCAGATGCCTATGGAGCAGAATTTCAAAGAGACATCCAACTTACATTATGCTAGTCATGTCTCCATACTTTTTTTAATGATTGAGGTATTGTTTGTCATATTAATGGCTGTTGCATGTGCAATTTTCAGTGCCTAACCTCTGCACACATCATGTAAGACACATAGAAATGTTTAACTTCTGCTCCAAGAACCAGAAACAATATATTACTTAGATCGCTTAAATTTCAAGTATTTTTTCATTTTGTTTCCATGTAACTTTATTTCCAAGAAAGCATTAGTACCCCAGTATGAAGCCGGTGCCAGGAGGTCCATCAAGAGTCAACCCATTGTAAAGCTAAATTTACATATTTAACTGTACTTGCAGTCATGGGAAGCTATTTCTTTTCCAATGACAGAACTACATGATACACTTTTTTTTTTTTTTTAATGTAAACATGAGAATATATTGCCTAACGAACATGCTAGCAGCCTTAGTCTTAATAGAGAAGATCTCCACTGATTTATTTGTTCTAATTGTGATGGGTCTGTCCCCAAAAAGAGTGAACTTGACCCTTATTGTCAATATTGACCTTTGAAACTACGTCTGCTTTGTGATTGCCCTTATACCTCACTGAAACTTATGAGAGGGAGAGCAGGAGAAAATTTCCTTTGAGTCTTCCGTATGATTCTGTCCTTGCCAGATAGAATCCTCTTATCTAGAGCAGGAAATCTTTTTTTCTTCCCGTAAATACTTAGTTATGTGTTTCTTTAGTTAGAGATAGTGTGTAGCATTATGTTCATTACTTCAAGTACAGCAAAAGCAGTTTTTGTAATGCTAGGCCATTTTTCCAGTTTTTATTTCAGATGATTGTTCTATAACTGAACTAAGTATTCTCATTTCTAGAACTGCCTCTTTCACCTTCAGTGTTGCTAAAACAATGGTCTACAGAAGCTCTTTCTGGCCTTCAGAAGAGGCATATTCCAGAAGGATATTGTTTCCCATTCCTTCCCCTAAAGGTCATAGGAAGCTGAAGACTACTGCTGCAAACATTTCCTTTCAGTTTAGGAGTGCTGGAATCCTTGTTCCACTCCAAAGTTGGTCAGAGACCCAGCCCTTTTTAGGAGTCCTGATGTGAGATTTGGCTCAGGCAAGGCTCCTGTGTGCCTTGTATTAAGAAGGTGTCAGGGTACCAGAAAAGCAGCCAAGTCCTCCTTCACACAATGTCCTGATTGTGGTTGGAAAAAGCATTCTTCCTCAAGGTACTGAAAGGGTGGATTGCATTCCTTGGCCTCTGGAAGGGAAAGGCTTCATGTAATTCCCAAAAGGGAGCTCATGGCTCATACTTGGAAGAACAGTTGTAGGCAAAAATAGTGGCAACAGCAGCAGCAGCTTATGCCTGGAACAGGTTTTTTGGTAGAGGATCATAGATAACACATTGCTTTGAACAGCTGAGAGAAGAGTTGGACACTGAGTGGACTTTCACTCTGGGTCATAAGCTGCACTGGCAGAGCCACACTTGCTTCTTCTATTGCATGCAGCCTATGAGATGCAACAGTGACGAGCCTTTTCTAAGTGCTAAAAGGAGCTCCTCATTCAGCCTGCTGAATTCCTCTGGGCTAAACAAACTTATTTTCTCCAGGCTGATACCCACTTCAGCAAGTAGTTCACTGATGTCAATATGGATACATGCCCATCAAATTTGTTTCCTTCTGTCCTGCTCAGCTCTCCAAAAATATGCCCCAATCTTCTCCATGTGAATATGTGCCACCTCGCAAGACACGTACCACGTACCCTCTGAAAGCACTGTTCCACTGGCTGTAGAGCGGTCTTCCTATCAGACACACTAAACTTAAAAAATGCGCATTAAAATGATTATGTGTGCTGGTTTTGGCTGGGACACAATTAATTTTCCTCAAAGTAGGTAGTAGGGGCCATGCTGAAAAGTAGGGCTATGTGCTGTAAACAGTGTTGATAACACAAGGGTATTTTAGCTACTGCTGAGCAGTGCTTACACAGTCAAGGTCTTTTCTGTTCCTCATCCCACCAGAGAGGAGGCTGGGGCTGCACAAGAAGCTGGGAGAGGACCCAGCTGGGACAGCTGACCTTAAGTGGCTAAAGGGATAACCCACACCATATGGCATCATTTTCAGCATGTGTAAGTGGAGGAAGAAGAAGGAATGGGAGGACATTCAGAGTGATGACATTTGTCATCCCAAGCCATCATTAGGTGTGATGGAACCCTGCTTTCCTTGAGATGGCTAAAAACACTTTCCTGGGAACTGGTGAACTCACTCCTTGGTTTGACTTGCTTTCATGTGTGGCTTTTCCTTTACCTACTGGACTGTTTTTATCTCATCCGATGAGTTTTATTATTTTTACTCTTCCAATACTTTCCTTCATCTCAATGGGGAAAAGTGAGTGAGAAGTTGTGTGGAGCCGAGTTGACATCTGGAGATTAAACCACAACATTATGCCTAGAGCTTCTAGGGAGCTGTGGCCCTCCCAATTCACACAAAAGAGATCCAAGCCAACATGGCTGTAAGACACCCTGC
The DNA here is from genome assembly GCA_013400775.1 of Chaetops frenatus. Taxonomy (NCBI): domain Eukaryota; kingdom Metazoa; phylum Chordata; class Aves; order Passeriformes; family Picathartidae; genus Chaetops; species Chaetops frenatus. The sequence goes on along the minus strand of VZTR01005384.1, from coordinate 27,519 downwards.
AGTGCTCAGACTGGTGGGCCACAGACCTCTCTTTTGAGAGAATGGCTTTGGCAGAGTGTCCCATGAACCCCTAACTCATCCTTTTGTTAGCTTCAAGAGCAGAGAATTCCTAAACTCCTCATTTTGGTAAGACAAGTAGCAAATATCTCAAGACTCCTTTCTTCAGACAGGGATACTGAGAAATTCCTAGAGACAACACAGAGAGAACCATGTGTCACCTGCTCTTGGATATTTTCACATACTACAGGTAGTTCACTGGTTAGCAAAAGAAGCTAGTGAGAAATGTGTATTGGATACTGACAAATGTAATACTAACCTCTAAACTAGATACTGTTAAGAAACCATTATGAAACTCTTGTGTTTTTATCTTTCCCTTTGTCCATGAAACAAGGAAATGCTGGCATGGTAACACCACTAAATTCCATACGGACAGAGTCATGTTTATGTCTCATGTTAGAGCTTTTACATACCATGGTCTCATCCTTACCTTTGCACCAGATTACTTATTTGATTATTCTTTTTCAAAAACCTGACTCTAACACAGTGAAGCCAGACTCTATATTCTGGATATACACTGAGCTGTTTTTAAAATCAAGATTGGACCAAAGTTTCCAGATACCCCAATTTTGTTTGCCAGTTTCACAGATAGGACAGAAAGCCAGACGGTTAGCCAGAGGCTATTTTAAGTGGGTGTCTAATTGCATTAAGTTTGTTGTGAGCTAACCAGATTAGATCTACCAATTCAAGCTAAAGATCTTGCCACCATCAGAGTTCTGGCAGCTTTTGTGGCTTCCCTGAGAATTGTGCCTATCTCTGAAATCTGGAGGAGACTGGGGATCAGGCCATCGATTTTCACATCATTTTTCTTTGGTCAAAATATTAAAATCTGAAGCTTGTGTTCACTGAGCTGTCCCACAGCCATTATATAAGGTAGTCTCCAGTAGTCTCACCTCCTACACATCAGGTCATTTCTTGTGAGTCATGGCAGCAGAAAGCATAAGGATGTCAAGGAAGGATGTCAGCTATGGAAATTTCCATTACTAGGGTTTCCCTTTGGCATAATAGACAGTTTGCAGTAACCATGAGGATTCTCTGAGTTGTTGCCCCACCAGCTCTCCTCACTGCTGGGGAGTTTTATAATGCCTGAATTCTGTAGTGGCATAAGATAATTCAGCCTTGGTGAAATAGGTGGAGGAGCTTTAGTGTGCAGGGGCAAGCTTAGGGGATGAGGCTGGTCAAGAATAGATATGAGATATTCAGGCATGCCAAGAGAGAAGTATAGGTGAACAATGCATTTGAAGCAGCCATGGCTACTACAGAGTAAATAATGAGTCCTACTTGACAGAGGAAAATCCTACTCACTGCAATATTCCATAGTTTTCATCATTTCTTGATTTTGTGTGAGCTGTGCAAGCTGCTCTAATAAATAATAACTGCATGGTGAACCTTTGATTTTATTATCTGGTTTTTGCCATATGAATTTGAAATCTAGGTGTTGACAATGGCAAACAATAAAATCCACTGACTTGACTAGTCTGATCTCACTTGTAAGCCTGCTGAAAGGAACATGAAGTTTAAATGATGTAATCTGCATCAGGAAATCAAATGGTAAAGTGCAAACTGTCCCCTATTTTTTTTTCCCAGACTAAGAGGAAAATTAGTTGCTAACCCTACTGACAGCAAATAATGGTTTCTGCATATTTCTTAGATGTTGTGTTGTTGTTGGACGTATTTTCTATGCACTGTATGAGGTAATGCTTAACGTTTCTTAATAAATAAGCCTGAGGCATGTTCATAGTTGGCATAGTGCATAATATTTTTAGTGGAAGAGGGTGATGATGTACCTGATAAGATAAAGAGCAAAAAAGTACATTTTTCTGCATGTTTAAACTTTCTAAATTAGAAAATGTGATCAACTTAGTGTGATGATTCACTTGAAAAACAACATCTTGAAACCAGGCCTAGTTTATAAATTGACTTGGCTTTTCTGCTGCCACTCCCATACAATACAGGTAAATAGAGTGTGTGTTACATGTTCTGAGAAGAATTATTCTTTCTATTCTACCTGTGTGAAATTTCACGTGTGGATTTTCAGCAGTGCCATTGCTAGATCTTAAGGGAAAGCAAGAGTAGATGGGAAACTCTTCAGGAAATGAATGGTGCAGAAGGAAGTGATGCTGATGAATCAGTAGGTTGTAATTTTTGTTCTGAGTCAGAACTAGGCTGATGTTTGGCAAGATCATGATGGTGCATTTGCTGTTGAATTGCCACATTTTGGGTGAATAGCCATCATCATAGTGGTTTTCAGAGTAGTGGTTTCTCAGTGAACTCCCAGTTCGAGGAGTACACTTACCTTTTCCTCCTTAAAATTCGCCTGCAGTTTGAAATGAAGATTGTCAACATCTCCTCAATTCCCCTTCTCTTTTACCATGTCGTGCTGTTTGATGCCTAACGCTAATTGCCCCCTTTCTCACTGTTCTTACATGACAACTATGATTCAGAGGCTGCTGAAGTCAAACAAAAGTCTGTAATGACCTCAGCAGCTTGTGGCGTGGATCTGAAAAATTTTGCCAAATGACAAAGGAAAGCACTTTAGTTATCAGATTCCTTCTTCACCCTACAGTGCCATCTTTGAGAGAAAGACTAGCAGCAGGTTCCTTAAAATAACACTTTAACTCCAAAATCATGCTACCTAGGCAAGACTGCCCCTGATGCTCCATGCAGACCTGCTGACACAGGTTTGTGTTCAGACACTGGTTAGCTTCTCTCAGCATCTCTTTCTGTGACACACTTTCCAAAGCCAGTGAGATTCTCTCATTTATTTATATCTCCCTATGTGTTTATATGCTTGACAGTTACTGAAGTGAATGTATGAACTTCTTCATTACCATTTTACTCATAAAGACATATTTTATGATAACACAGACAATATTATTTCTCGGTTTCAGCACCAGTCATAAAATTGTTACCTCTCCTGTCCTTGACAATTTCTTACTGCATCAAAATGAAGTTCAACATTGTTACTTGGACTTCTGAGTAACATAGGTTACATTGACTTTTCCGTTCTTACCAGTTATTGTTGTTAAGTTTAACAAAAAACATAACCTTCAAACATACAATTGCGTGCCACCTGTTTCAGAAAGGTTATGGCTGGACAAAATTCTGCTTGCATTTTGATAGCAGAGGTGACTTACTGTCCTTTCCTGGATACTTGATGTTCAGACAAGTTGTTCAAGTTATTTTATATGTATTGTATACACACTATGTATTTATATAAACATGATTTCCTTCAATCTATCACACAGTTCGTCATGGTGAGTATAAAGAAAACCTGTTCTCCCAGCTCTGCAGATGGCAGAGAGAGGCGTAACAGAGGTTAGAGCAATATCAATATTGCGATCGTATTTAAACAGTTTGAGCCACACAGATGGTAAGCCTTGACTGGGCCTCTTAGTTCTTTTAAACCACAGCCAATATGGGTTTTATCGCTAAAGGGAAATAATGAAAGGTCTTTCCTTAACCTCAGTGCAACCCTCATTCTGGGGATAGATAGCAGTGTCATTTACAGTACAAAATTCTGTTATCTCGGAAGTTTGCATGTTCTCTGCATCATAAGCAAACTCTCTGTGGATCTGCAGCTAAATGTTTTACTCTGGCGCTTTGAGCCAACAATCATATGAAGGTAACTTCTTTCAGAAATTGACTCAAAATTTTTTAACCATACAAAGGATTTCGTTGCCCAAACATAGCTGCCTCGTGCTATCTGAGGCAGACCCAGATACCCGATGCACCTGGATGTCCAAGGCACCTGGGTGGCCCTAGCAGATACAGGGTACCCGTGCAGTAAAGCTGCTGGTGGGGCAGGATGACACACTGTGTTCAAATGGTGCTGAACGGCAACGTTTTAAGCAGTTAAGGCGAGTTCCAGGGACAGGATTCCCATCCCAGGCTCAGACTACTGAAGGCAGCTGTCTTCTCACAGGTGTTTACATGGAAGCCTGGTGGTTAAGGCAAGGTAGCTCACTCTGTCTGACTGCCCACAGGTGGGGCATGGGAAGTCACGTGCAGATATCTTGAACACCCCAGGGCGTCTGGTATTGTTAGAGGCCTGGTGACCATGCCTGTGTACAGGCAGATGAGACAGGACTATAGACCTGAGAGCTAATGTCAACGTGTGGCTCACAAGCAGCTTAAAGGTCCTCCATCTGCAAAACAAAGTAATTGTATCCATAATTTCCTAAAGGGAGCATTCCTTGGCCCATGTTATCCTCTAAACCATGTCCATGCTCCTTCTGACAGGTTACCAGCCTGCACCAAAACCAGCCTATGGTGTATCTTAAAGCATAGAACAATAAGGATGCTCACAGGACAGCAATGGTGTCTGTACCTGAACCACTTTTGAACATCCAGAACACAAGAACATGGATTCAAGTAAATCTGGTTTTTTCCTGTCTCCCCAAGAAAAGTAGAAAATTTATTTCTACTTTAAAACCTGAAGATATGAATGTCTAATGTATTTAATTCTTATTTTTGGCATTTTCTCAGTTCAGAAGCTGATCATCACTGTGGAAAATTTGCTATGTAAATATAGCTATGATTGTTTCTGTAGCACCACATAATGCATAGACACAATATAGTCCTTAATGATAGCATTTTCTAAATCTCATTTTTAAAGTAATGCAATTTATATGTTTCTACCCCTCAAATCATTGTGTTTATATATTATTTTTCTTTCTACACAAAAAAAAAAAAAAATTTAAAAAAGTAATGTATTTAAGAATCTACTCTAGTTACTTTTCAGGCGTATCTCTAATGCTTAATGGCTGCATTTCAAAGATGCAGCTCCCAGTAAATGTCATATCTTTAAATCCTGTGAACAGGTACTCTTCAGACCTAATAGCTACCCAGGTCAACTACAACTCAGAATAGGAACAGGCACCCATACTAATTCAGTCTACCCCTAAACAGATATTATTAGCTTATAAGTGGCTTTGCATTATTATAATCATAGATATTTTCCAGTTCTAAAGTTATTTTGGGGAGGATGAAAGACTCTTTTTAAAATACTCCAGTACATCATATAGCTAGACTTTTAGTATTAGTTATAAATTAAAATTTGGAATAATTTGTACATTTTATCATATAAAAATATTGCTATTAAGCAGAAATTTGGGTCAGTATTCTCTTAAATTAAAGAACATTTACTCCCCTCTGTTCTGAAAATGGCTCTTTGTTGCTATATCTCAAGATTTTAATATGAACTCTTGTGATAACCAATATTTTTCTTAAAATTTCAGCTCCTTGAAGTATTTTACTTACAGAACAGTCTCAGTTTTTATTTCAAATAAAGTAATTGCAAAAATGCTTGAAAATGTGCATGCTGTGTAACTCAAATGTGGCTGATCTAGGTCAAAGAGAATTTTCACCACCATTAGAATACGTCATTCACTTTTTCAACAGCCTTGTGTAGTTCTGACAGAGAGAGAGAAAGGAAGAATTTATTTCAGTGTAAGATTTTGACAATTTAATAACTTGATGGAGGTATTTGCATTAAAAAGTTACTGAAATCCTAATTTCAGGCAGACAATTAGTAATAATTGACATATACAATGACTTTTTGCCAGCCAGAGACATAGTTTATTAACAGATGTAGCTGACAGTAGCTTCAAGAAGTTATGCATGAAATCCTGATTTAATTCCACAACTTACATTTACTAACATGGAGGTGTCATTTTACTTGCTCCTCTAAGAGAAGGCAAAGGTACAAGAGGCAGTTTTGTTGGCATCTCCTCCATGATTATGTGGTTAACTGACATGCTCATCACACGGGCACGCCAAAATGGTGGCTGTGTAACGAGATGCTCCAGCAAAAACATACATTTCATATAACTGCAAATGCATCAATCAACCTCTCATTTCAAGGAGTTTTCCCCCAGTATTCTCCAAAAGCAAGCCCATCTAATTCTTCTGGAGGCAGAAGATGTGATGCTGGGCACAGTAACACCGGGTATTGTGTTCCCCATGCAACAGACCCATGAGCCAAGGTACTGAAGGGCACATTTCTGAAGCCTCCCAGGGCTCCCAGTCATACTGGCAGCAGACTGGCCCTTCCCAAGGGGGGTGTCTAGTCTGTATCTCCCAACCAGCCTCACCTACAGTGTTTGTCTGCCTCTCACAGATTGCTTTGTGTTGGCATCCACCACCTACATGGCTATGCCAGAAGAGTGAATAAACATTGGGATACCCTGGCACTGGGAAGCATTCTCGTAATGATGAAAAATGAGGATTCCACAGGCTGTGTGACTCGAGTTCTCTCTTCAAAGCTGAGTTACCTGAAGTCTTTACTATGGCTAGATGATGCTTAAACCTATGTGAGAGAAGAGGGGGTTGAGGGCAAAAGCAGCTTGCTCTTCTTTTCCTCTTGGCAGAGCCTGGGATAGAGGCAGCTCACTGCCAGCATAGCTATCCTGTTTGCTTACAGCTGGGAACAAGTAAACACAATATTTTGGATAAGAGGAGCAAGCCAAGATGCCCTACTCCCTACACAGAGAAAGTCAGGCAACAGTCCCTTTTGGAGACCAAAAGGCTCAGCATCAACCTCCCACATGCTCATCCGAGCTGTTTTTTTCCCAAACTTTTGCCAAAATGTCTGGATGATACAATCTCTACCTGAAAGAGTGGCAAAACTGTTGGAATGTTTAGATCAATGTCTTGATTCACAAGAGACTGGACATCAGAAATGAGTCTTTTGCTAAAAGCAATTACATGGATTAATTACCCCAAAGAAAAAAATATTTTCTCTCTTTCCATGGAGGTGTGGAGGAGAAAACATTATTAACTTGCATGTTTTATTTACTAAAATTAGATGAGATCAAGAAACATAGCATGTAATTTTGTTTACCAGTTGGGAAACAAAAATGTCCCACTGCACCTGCACTTACCTTTGAAGCTGAGTTACAATACTCTAGACAGGTAGGAGTAGAAACAGAGAAGGATATCTGATGTGGTAACCTGGAAGTGCGGTGTCAGGTGCTTGGCTCCTAAATATTTAGGTGCACCACTTCACCCATATTTACATGGTCACACTAATTTTTACTCCAGCCCTATAATGGCTGCTTGGTTTTGACAGAAAGTATAATCTATGACTGACATTAAATGAATTCAGTTATCACTAAGATAACTTCTTTTAGAGCATCTCAAGGTAAAAATATTTTAAATGTGTATGATAAAACAACAGACAAAGATCACAATAAAAAAAAGAAATTAATTTTGTGGTTCTGGTGATTAATTATGCTAACTCAACTCTGGAGGTTTATGGCATTCCTTAATCTCACAGTGAATTATAGTTTTCTCTTGTACAAACAAAGGTTTTATAAATTATATAAGTGAGAAGCTTTTGTATTCTTGTATTCCAAGTATGATTTCAGGGACTAAATCAATACTTTGAAACTGGGCTTCACACATTTCAGAGAAATTAGTTTGCGTAACAGGGAAGAATGAAACTGGGTTCCTAGGCAGCAATATTATTATACAGTACATAGTACACATGAAATGAGTGGCTTCATATGAGTGGCCACAATTTCAGTCAATTTTTATGCACTTTGTTCACCTCTATATTATCTGGAACTCTTTTCAGAAAGAAGAAAATCTGCTTTTCTTGTGAATGTTGTTATTTCATGCAATTTTCAGTGGAGGAATCTGGGACAATTGAAAGTGTGATTAGAGTAAAACACATAGAAATAGTGCTCCCTCTCTTGCTTCCTCTGGGAAAGGAGTGAGTAGGAAAGAAAAGGAGACAGAGCCTCTAAACAGAAAGCATGCATTACATTGGGTGCAGGGTCACAGCAAGGTCCATGATGATGATGATGATGATGATGATGATGATGATGATGATGATCATCATCATCATCATCATCATCATCATCATCATCTACAGTAAGGGTACTGAAGAGAGGCGAGTTTTGGTCTTGTGGGTCATCCCACTGCCAAGCAGCTCTGTGGCGTGTGCCCGAGGCTGCTCAGTCAAGCCCTGCTCCGTGCAGGGAGCCCGTGGCAAACCACAGCTGAGCCCTGGGAGCAGTCCTTGGTGGTTGCCTGCTAGCATGATGTCCTGCACGTAACCCCATTTTGTTGAAGGGACAGAGTTAATGAATGTTTAGGTTGTCCAAACAAATACATTTGCCAGACTCAAAACCCTGTGGATATCACTGCCCCCACCATCCCATGAGTGGAAGAGCAGCCTGTGTCCAACTGCAGGTGCCTACAAGGAGACCAACAAGTCAATGCTGTTCAGGCTCAGGTACTAAGCTACTCTGCTTCTCCATGCATACTTCCTGGTGGCCTGATGGTATGTGACTCAGAGCTGCTGACCTTAGGTATCTAGCATTTGCCTGTCTAAAGGTAATCTACTTGTTTTGTGCATTAGTGGAGAGAAACAAGCATGTTTAGCTGATGATTCAACTGCCTGTTCTAGATTCCCGTCCTACACAGGGGTGATCTGCCTGTCTCCTGCCATTCTCTGAGGACAGCACCTGATCAGCTAACTTCTCAACTTGTAGAGGTATAATGTTAAATGAGATTAATTCATGCCTACGTGCCTACTTGTGAGCTATTTGATCACAAAGTGGAGCCAGTGTTACCAGAAGAAATAAAATCCAGGTACACACTAAAATGGTTTTTATGTTGAGTTTTGCTGTCATATGTGTGCAATATATCTTGGTAATAAAAGCGAAAATAAGGTTTTTATGTGCAGCTGTGCATATGTTCAGACACACAAAAAAAATTAAGGTGTGTTGTGAAACTATCTGTTCTAGCTGAATAAATGTGACAAACTTCTGGGCACACAAAACCTTCTAGGTTTTTGTGTGTGTGTGTGTATATATATATATATACACAAAAACATCTAAAGTCCAAGTACATGTTTCATGTTCTTTAATGACATGCCATAATATTACATGCAGTCCCTTCAAAATCTCCCTTTTTTGAAAAAAAATTGACTTCCATATGTATACTTCAGTATATGTAATAGTAGTTCTGAGTCAAGTTGAGTTGGCCATATTAGCTATTTGACACAGCAGAGATAAACAGAGAGATGTACACTTGTGTGTGTCTGTGGCTGACTGCCCACACACCTACCTGCAATGTCAGCACTGGTATGTCAAACCTGCAGGGCTTGTTCCACACTTCAGTGCTCAATCAGGCTGCTTTGCAACTAGAAAAAAATAACCTTGAAGACTTCACTTGGCCTAAGATGGTGAAAGGCATTGTAAGGAGCTCTTTCTGTTCACTTTGCTGGTGGTGTTTACAAGAGGGCAGGAGAGATGGTGTGGCTGCTCTATAACATTGCCAAAGAACATGTCCCCAAGGCTCAGAGAGATGTGAACTTAAAATCAGCCCAGGTGCTCAACAGTGAGATGGACCCCATCACCATCAGTGATCCCATCACCATCAGTGACCCCATCATCATCAGTGACAACATCACTTCGAACAAACTAAGCACAGCTGGGAATAGACCTCATCAATGCAGGAAAAGAGAAGAAAAATAAGTGTGTTCTAGCTATAAAATATTTTATTTGAAATATGTGCCTAAATTTTGTATATTTAAAACATTCCCTGCTGTAACACTTTTTTATGCATTCATAGATGTGTTTTAATTTTAAAAAAATGGTCTGCACTTTAGTCCCTTAACTTCCTTTCATTTAATAATATAGGCAATCCTTAGTGTGTAAGCCATAAATATTAGTAATTTGAAAAGTAAATTGGCTTTTTTCCCCCAGCTGTAGCTCTTGAATTCTATTTCATTTATATCTGAAAATACGTCTCAGGGCTATACATTGCCCTTACCTGTATTTGACTCTGAAGTCAAGGGAAATTATGGCTGTAGATCTGAGCTGAAAGTGTGGAAAGGTTGGGTTTTTCTTCTACTCTGCCCACATAAATCCCATCTATGGAGCTTATCCAAAAACTTCTGAAATCAAAGGAAGTTTGTAATGACTTCAATGGATTTTGAAGTCGAATTAAATTATTATTAAATGGTTTTAATTAGGAAAAAGAAGGGTAATTCTTCAAAGCCAAAACTTTGCATTTTCATAAGTTATAGATATTTTTTGATATATTCAAGGTCTTGAAAATAATTTGGAAAAAAATTTGCATTCGTTGAAAAGTAAAAAAAAAAGCTCTATTTTTCCTCTTCACTTCATTTGTTATTTAGAAATATTGACTGCAGTAAGAATTATTTTTTTCACATATGATTTTAGAGCACACGTTTCCTTATTATCAAACTAAAAATATCAAAGTATCTGAGCCACATGTTCTTTTGTTTTCTTTCAAAAATAATATGAAATTTGAGATCTTCTTCCTCATCTCCAGTGGGATTTTTTTTTTTTTTAAGTATGAAGAAAATTTCAGTGGATGAAATTGGTGAAGAACTCCATTTTGGCACAGGCTTTTAGGAGCAGAATAACTGGTGATCAAGTTGATGCTTCATGATAATGCCAACTGTAATTTCCTCTCCACTGAGTTAGCCCCACTAAAATGAGACAGAGCTTTTTGAGCTTAAAAAATGAAATTTGGAAAAAAGAAAATAAAACCAAACTATTTGTCTCTTCCCAACCCTGTAAGCCACCACCGACAACATACTTGCTGTCACTGGAGGAGACAAGCGTTGATAACTTGACTCTGTCAGGCCTTGCCTTCCAGGTTGCTAATGAGCCTCAGCATTTCAGCAGTGAAATTGTGATGGACAGACCTTCCAGTCTTCTCACTGCATTACAGAATAAAGGACGTCTTCCAATTGTGACTAGACATTGGCTGAAGTACCTCAGCAGAATAATGGGTAAAGTGACTGCTGAGAAATGTTCTGCTGTTGTAGAATTCCTAGCCTTTATGGAAGTGCATTAATAAACAGATTTAGGGTATATCTCATTAAACTGAAATAATGTACTCTCTTGAGTGATAGAATTTCAATCGGAAACTACTAAAGGAATGACAACTATAACTGTTCCAAAAAGCAGAATTATTTTCTGCCATAAGCTTCAATTTGAATGAATATTGTGGTCAACTGTGAAATTAGAAAACAACACAAAAACCAAGTAAACAAACAAACAAACAAAAAAGGAGAATAAAATAAAGAGAAACAAAGTCCTGTGGAACTGAGAAGGAATGACAATAATAAAAAATAACTTCCGTGGTCGTTTGACTCCTAGAACCAAACCTTTGAGTTGAGAATGATCATATACACTGATATGAGCTGACTATATTGTGGATGGGCCTAGAGATAGGCATTTGTGTTGTGTGCTGAACTGAATTTAAAATTCAAACTCTGTAGAATATGAAATGTTTGGATATATGATCAAGAGACATGATATGTGATCATGATTATTGTTCATTGGGTGGACACCTCTGCCTCTCTACAAATAAACCCTTGACTTATTGGAATTAGCGTGATTTGCAATCTGGTCTGCAAAGAAGAAGAGATGAAGCTAAGTTACATTATTTGGCAGTTCTCTGAGCTATCTCAGCATGCAATTACTTGCTGCACAATACAACCATGCAAAGTTTTGGATTTGGTACAATATTCAATTTGTATGTCCATTGAAAATCAATTCAAGTGTTATGGAAAAAGCACTATTATCTGTAGGACTTGAAATCAGCCACCCAGCTCTTTGTTTGTTACAACAACATGGAGGAGTTATTTTGCCAACACTTTTATAATGTGGGCTAATATCATGCAACTGCACTTGACATCATGGCTAGGATTAGGCATTTGACATTTCCCACTGAGTTTTCAAAACCTACAGTTTAACAAATTTCTACATGATATGAGGAAAAGAAATAGTTGGTTTTTTGCAGAAGCCAGTTTATAAGCTTTAAAATCAGGCTTACAAACTTCTCTCTGTGTGATAAAAACCCTGAGAAATCCAGGGGAATCCAGAACTGCCACTGGAGCAGATCTTTTAAAATACATCTCTATTATATTCAGCAAGTTTTTTGAATCTAGCCCCTATTTTAGAATGTAAAAAAGCAAAGAGAGGTGCTTTAGCCTCTTGACTAGATGTAATATTCACCCTGGAGAAACCAAGTACCAAAGAGGAATAAGAATACTATGGCTTAAGTCCTGAAAAGCAGAGTGAAGAATTTATGTCAGTGTTTGGGATGATGTGCACAGTATCAGGTAACCATGAAAATTAAGATAGATTATTCATCTGACTTGGCTGAGAAATTTTGAAATGAGGAAAATGATGCCTGATATTTTTTCAACTAGGTCAACAAGGCTGTAAAACTATGTAGGTGCCAACTCCAATCTTTGCATTAGCTCAGCATAATAGAGTTGGTGCAATAATTGAGACTCACAACATTTGAAAGGAGTGCATAAAATTTATATCTTGAAAAAATTCCATTCATAGTTCCATTCAAATCCATTTCTCTACATGCATAAATGATAGACTAAATAGCATTGTCCATTGCAATAACCCACTTTGGTTCAGATGAAGAGCGAGATTGAAGCAATATTTGAAATCTAGGTTTGGAGTCCTATACTGCACATCACTGTGGTTTTACATGAACTATTTTCAAGGTGATAGGTAGAAAAAGGAGATGTTTTCTCTGTAAGGTATATATTCTTATTTGTCAAACCTGCATCAACCATGTTTGATATCTCTTAGGCTACATGTACACTACCAAAAATTAGGTCCCCAGTTAATTCCTGGGTTTCTGTTCCCTCACAGTACATGTTACATAATTTTGCATTTGCTGCCAAGTTATTATTCTAAGAGATCTCAAATTGTATTATTATGTTGTCTACAGACAGATGGATAGATATAAAATGCTATCTGCATTTAAGGGCTATGGCAGCACCATGAGATCCTCTATGCTACATCAGATCAGAAGCTTTGAGCTTTCCCTGAAAGAAGCTCCACTTGAGCAGTGCAGATGCAATCATTCTGCATCACTTGGCTGAAGATCCTACTGTCAGTCTCTCTGTCAGTATCACACTATGCAAGCTTTGAAGAAATAGCTCATCTGGCTCTTAATAAACCCTGTTTTGACAGAAGAGTGAGGTGATATCACTGAGATTAATGGCTTCTTCACTTAGATCTTTATAAAAAATGTCACATCCTTACATTCTGGAAAGTGTGAAAAAATGAAAGAGGGAAGACCAGGCTTTGTTATTTATCTCTATTTTTCTACCCATCAGATATAGCTCCTACCATGTCCCCTGCAAGATTTTCCTTAACATGGCTAGCAAATGTACAGTGGGAGATACCAGTGAGGAATGTAGATCTTGCAGTAAGAATTCCATTAATTAATCAGGGCCATAGCAATGACTGACAGTGTTTCAAATTTTTTCAGAGCAAAACTATTTCACTAAAAGTTCCATAATCCTAGATAAAGTGAGAGGCTTGATATTTGATAAAAACATAGAAGTTAACAACTTCCAAGTTCAAGTAAGGGAAGATACAAATTTGAGAACATTATTTACTAAGAATGAAAAACATAGATGAAAACTATGCCCCTAGATATTGTTATACTTACTGATTTAGGAAAAATTTCCTATATGTGTAAAGGTGGCATTTCGATAGCTTGCCCAGAATACAAACTGGGCAATGCCATGACTGTCTGGATTGAATAATTTCACTCTGAAATCAATACTTTCAGATGCCATGAGGCCATGATTCACTCTGCCTTCCAGCACAGTTGTCCTTTCAATTCTTTTTTTTCTTTTTTTGTTTGGATAATACTTCCCTATCCATAAAGTGCTATGTCAGTGCTGAATATCTAACTTTTATGGGAGTAAGATATTTATTAGGTAGTTAAACTAGGCGAGCAAGGTACAGGACTGTAAGAGAAGTGTAAACAATAACTTTGAGAAAGACTGTTCCCAGTGGGCTGTATTTAATTCAGAATTCTAATTTGCAACTGAAACAGTAATTATTGCTCATCTGGATACTGAAGAAAGATTGACCTTGACAAACACATTCACCAGTGTCAAAGTGGATTTGACCAAAGAGAGAAGTTTTTGATGTACAGATTTCTACCTCAGCTACGGCCAGACTTACTGGTAGAGGTTGAGATTTTATTAGGTCAATTGTTATAACTTGAACAAGAAGACAAGGCTTCAAACCTACAAGCCATTTTTCAAATCAGAAAGACTGAAAAGACCAGTGTTTTTCTACTTTTACCAGCACTAATGGTTGCTCAAATAGAAGATTTTACCTCTACCTACAAACTTTACTTCACCTTTGCCCTTTAGACAAATGAAGGTTACAGCAATATCCAAGCCAGTCACCACTTTGTAGTCAATGGTGACAAACAGGAACTTATTTCTTATTCCCTTTTCTATATCTACAAAAGTATGAAATTAACCTTTTACTTATATTGCCTTATGTTTGTTATCTTATATTAAGAGATGACAATGATTGACTTAAATAGAAATGTCACAAGTTCACTCATATCAATGCTATCAGATGCCTCTACATTGCAACGTATTTCTAAGCTATCTCAAATCCTAGACATAGTGTAACTAAAGTAAAATGGAATTCAGTGGAAATTAAGTTATCCTATGAAATTAGCCTTTGATAGCTAGCATTAAGGATATGAACTTGCTAATCAGAATAGCCTGATAGAAATAATAATTTAATGTGCTGAAGGACGCTGTGAAAATAACTGACTAGTTTGATGTGCTTTGTGGCTATTGGGACAAGGAACATCTAAAAACAAACAATTATAAAAGGGGCTTTTAAATTCTCTGCCAGCTGTATTGAATGTTATGAGTTTCTAAGAGTTCTCTATGAGTCATCGTCTCTTGGAAAATACTTCCTCTTCTTCATCATTTATCACAAGTGAAGGAAAATTCTGAGTTCAAAGGGCTTTCAGGTTACTGAGAGTTGATAAAAAACAATTTTAGTTCTTATTTGTACACAGAAATACTGTATTTTTTTATTATTCTATATTATTTTGAATAATTTTCGTTACATACCAATTGGTAGTTGAGTGTTCTGTGAAAAAACGGACACATTATTTCAGTGCCAGTCCAGGAGTTGAGAAGTCAAGATTACCCTTTCGGCAGGCTGCCTTTGGCNTCAACACAGCTTAAGCATAAAACAAGATGAAGTTTTTCACAGGGCTAATTAACCCTTGTTAGCAACAGAGTATACACAAGACAAGTTCTCCAGATCACCAAGTCTAATGCAAGGTGGGGAATCTTTCCAAAGGATATCTCTACTTTAGTAACATTATAAAAAATTGTCACTGTGCCTTGGGGCGTATGAGGGTCACACTATCGGCCATGGTCTCTCTGAGCTTCAAAATCTACCTATCTTAATTTCCCTTTCTCGTGACTGCTATTACCTATCAGCTTCTGCAAGGCACTATATGGTCCTGTTCTTATGCCTGGCAACTTTTGAGGTCTTCATCCTTATGAAAAACCGGTGAAACACAGAGGTATTGCACCCTATGGCCTATCTATAAGATATTTTTAGGATTTACTCAGATTCAGCAACACAGTGTTTCCCTGACCAGTGACATGTCTATGCTCCAGAGTGAGGCAGTAGCAGGGGCCCTTGGCCAAATTAATAGGCTTAGTGAGATGTAGCGGTTTCTCACAGAGCATCCCCCAAATATGACACATACCTAGCTCGTGGGAGAGTGAAGTTGATGTCTCTTCCCTGCTGGAAGAGGACTGAACCCTCCAGTCATTCCTGAGACACAATCTTGCAGAGTGGGAGAGCAGCTGGGAGCTGCGCACCATAAGGCCTAAGTAATCCTTGATTGCTACTGAAAGGAACTTAAATTTCAAAATACTTCATAATGGGCTCTGGCTTTTTAATTAGAGACCTAATGGAAGCCTGTGACAGGCAGATGGATATCACTGCGCAATAGAGCTGCCCCAAAGGCTGTGCAGCAAAGACTGAACAGTGCTATGAGATTGTGGGTATGACTTCCATCTGATTCCACAAGGTGTATTTTCTAAATCCCAGATCCCTGTTGTGTGTGTCCTCACCGGGTTTACAACATCCACTTCAGTGAGGGCAGCAAAACTAGATACATGAAGCATGACTTTTCAATGTCACAAACACCAGTAATGCCACTGGCCAACTCCAGCTTAAAAAATATCTACTTGTATAACTGAGTAATGTCTTAGTTTGCTTTTGCAACAACATGCATTGGGACTCATGTTCAGGTGGTTCTGGACATTGACCTCTGTGTTCTTTTTAGTGTCACTGCTTTCTGAATTGAAGTCATCTGGAAAACGTGACTAAGTTTTTTTTTTTAATCTTTCCTATGGCTGTATGACAATTAGTGTTGCTAGATCAAATCTAGCCTTCTGTTGCACTTGATTTTGAGTTTAAAGATTTGCAAACTAGGGTATGGGGTATATTTTAACTTAGACACATCCCAAATTGCCCATGATTTTTGTTATTTAATGACTATAAATTTAATACAAGGATCAGAGTGCATCTTTGTTGCCATTTGCCAAAATCTGTCCACCTTCTTTTTCTCTATCAAGTTATGAGCATCCAAGGAGACACATGGGAGCTGATGTACAGCTGTTGCTTGTAAGTCACATTCCTACTGCAAGTTAATAAACTTGTGTATGTATAAATATTAGTATGCCCTTCACACAATTTTTTTTGGTTTTTTACTGGGGGTTTTATCAACAATATACTCAGAACAAAACACTGTTATTGAAGCTGCAATTGCAGGTCACAGTAGCTATGGTGCAATACCACAGCTAAAAAGTTAGTCTCTTCAGCTCCCTGCCCTCCTGCCCAGCTCTTATCCCAGAGCAGAGGCCCTGTCATTTGTGCTGACTG
>VZTR01005383.1:164635-226558 GCA_013400775.1 Chaetops frenatus | reverse complement strand
TAACGGAGCGGGGAGAGCAGCGGGGCTGCTCGGCGGGACCGTCCGCCCTGGGTCCGGTGGGCGGTGAGATACCGGACAGTCCGGCGGGAAGGGTGGCTCTGGCCGGGACGGTGTAACAGCGCTGTCAGCCACCGGAGGGGGGCCTGCAGGGTAGTGTCCCCCACTGGCTCGTCTCGAGGTGTGTGGTGGCGTTTCTGCCCTCTGTCCGTTTGGACAGATCCTCCGTCCTCCCTGACAGACCCTCCATCCCCTGGGACAGACCCTCCATCCCCCTGGGACAGACCTTTCCTTCCTTGACCATTCCCCACGACACTCCCCCTGTCACTTTATGCTCCCCTTCCCCAGCCCAGGTCGCTTCATTCAGGCGCCGTGTGGAAGTTGCTCTGTTCCCATTCTCTGTGTGTCAGTATCCACTTCTAAAGAGGTCAGCTGGGCATGCGACCCCCAAGCAAATGCCAGGGCCTGGTGGCTTCACTCCCCGGGCCTGGGGATATTTGTAGGGCTTTTTTTCCTGCAAGCCCCTCTCCTTATTCCCTGGCACTGAGTCCCGGGGGGGATCTGCTGAGTTGGGGGCTGAGGAATCACAGAATCGCTTCTTCAGGAGCTGTTTGCAGCCCCATGCTGCTCCAGCTGGCGATGATATCCTTCATGCCACGCATTTTGGGGGGACTGGGAGGGTTTATGCTCACGGATGTGCTGCCCCTCTCTCCTCTGTGCCCAGCAAGACGCTTTGTTCTCTGAGGAAGAGGCGAGCGGAGCGTTTCCCTCAGCAGTGTGAGGGTGCTTGGAGAATGGCAGGCAGGGAGGTGTTTTCCTGTCAGCTCTGCCAGCCTGAAGACCTGATGCAATAAGCCTTTGTGTGAGTAACCCTAATTTAGGCAAGTGGCTGGACTAAAGCCAGTGGGGCTGGAGGACTCGGTGGGCAAACACACCCTTTGGAGCTGGTCACCACAAGGAGGGTGGAACAGGAAATAGAGGTGAGTAGAGAGCTGAGCTTCGGTGGCAGAAACGTCTCCGAAGGGCTGGGTCCTTGCTGCTGACTCTCCAGAGGGTGAGCTGTTTTGTGGAATGGAATTGGGAGGATCCTCGTGAGCCTCGAGGACAGGGTTTGAACCTTCTGGAAATACACCTGAACCTCGCTGGAAAAGCTGGAGTTGCGAGCAGAGCCCAGGTGTGCTCAGGTCTGATCCTGCTCCCCTGTCACCTGCATCAGCCTCATCGAGCCAGCCCAGGTACTGGGGCCTGTGATACCACTGTGTTTTTCTGGAGTCAGAAAATTATTTGTTATCAGCTAGAAATAGCCTTCCACCGAAGCCCGCTGGGGGCAGGGAATGGAGAGATGGGAGGAGGAAGGCTGGGAACAAAAGCTCGGGGCATGTGGAAAGGAGTTGTTTTGAAGAACACAGTCAGTGGAGGATGTTTTCTTGTAGTTGCCTCAGGGAAGCACTGCATTTGCTTTGGTTACAGCTGTGTGATAACCTGGGACATTTTCTGGTGATGTGTGTTTTTCTTTCCCTGCTGTTGCTGCTGGAGCATCCTAACTGGGATAGTGTGGAGGGAAGGAGCAAGGGCATCTAGTGAGGCTCCCAAGTGTCCCCAAAACTTCATTTTCCTGTGGTGTAGGCAGTCCCTGCCTTGAGTAGGCACGCAGTCCTGGAGCTGCTGTCTAAGAACCAACCCTGTCCCCAAACCCCTGGGCATGCAGTTTGCCAGCAGGCTGCCCCTGCTGGCACTGCTGGCATGTGCCATGCTGCTCCCAGGACCTGCTTGGTCAGGAACACAGTTTGTATCTCTGGAAGGGGCTGCAGACATTGCCCTGTAGCAATGTGAGGGTGGGCAGGGTTGTCCGAGTGCTGGGAGGCTTCTGTGAGCTCCAGCTGCAGGGAACTGAGACCCTGAGGATCGTCCTGGGCACGCCCTTGCTCCTGGGGTCTCTGCTGGGGGACAGCAAGGGACTTCATGCTGGTTGCTGACAAGCTGTTTGTGAAGCCATTGCTTGTCAGGGTTAGACAACTCCAGTGCATGGCCAGTCTGTGCTGTAGGAGGGGCCCTGAGCCCCAGGAACTGGGGATTCCAGCCTGGAAAAGTCCTTTTTGGGTTCAGCTGCTGGAGCTGAGCTGTGGATGGAGATGCTCTTTGCCCTGGGGGGCCGTAGCAGCTGCACAGCCCTCGGCAGTCCTCGATTCTGCTCCTCTTCCAGAGATCCCCCTGCCTCAGCCCAAAACATGGGGATTTTTGCAGTGCTGGAGCAGCCCCTAGCCACCCTGTGATTTACCAGTCTGCCCAGTTGTGTACTGGAATTGCACCAGCTTTTTTTGCCTTGTAGCAGTCTCAGTGTGGTGCATGAAGAGTCTGGGAGGAATTACTGCTCCTGCCCTGCTCCACTTGGTGGAAAGTTTCCCACTGACTTCAGTGGAAAGCTGTGCCCGGGGGGAGCTGGCCGGAGCCACCGTAAATCAGGGCTTGTTCTCCGGGAGCCGTCGGTGTGCTGGGAACTGGATCCCGGGTTAATTGGTGGAAAAGCAACACTGGCAGCCTCCTGTCCGGGTTCAGGGCTGCCAGCTCTCATAAGGAACTCTTTATGTGAGAACCTTGCCTGGCATTCAGAGGCAGGGTGGGGAGATAGAGGGAAAGGTAAATTTTCCTGGTGCAGTGGAGTAGCCTGGCATTTGAAATAGTGCTCCTGGCAGGATGCAAAACCCACAGAACCGTGTGAAAAAAAAAAAAAGAATTGAACACCTCCCCACCCTTTCTGCCCCTAAAATCTTACAGCTGGTCTTTTAAACCTCTGTAAAATATTTGTTGAAGGACCTGAGTCATCACTTTTTGCTGCTTTGGCTCAGTTTCCCGGCCGCTGGCTTTGCAAGGTTACTTGTTTGGATCATGGGAGCAGGGGAAAAATTAATTCCAGGAACTCAGGTGAGTTTGGAGATCATAATATTGTTGTTAAAATGCCAGAAAAGCAAATGAATGTAGAATTCAGCAAGAAGAGCTCCAGTTTTATTTGTCTGCTGCTTTTGCTAAGGCCCTGTGTTTGGGAGCTGTCATATTTTCTGCCTGTAGCCAGCAGGAAAAATCTTGTGTCTAAAATAGTCGCCTTCCCCCCAGCCCTGGATTTTCCGTCATCACGTGATTCCAGAAGCTGAGGATTTAGGAAGAAACATCAGCTGTCGTGAGGCTGATTTAAAAAATGAGACAAGCTGGGAACACAAGTTTTGCTATTAAACAAGTCCAGTGCTGTGCAACCATTTAAACCCAGTCTGATACTCTCTCGAGCGGTGTTTAAAGCTGTTGAGAAGGGGTCGAGAGTTAGTCAGACGTCATCTCAAAAACCACAGCATTTTTGTCGCTGGCACACAATTCTGTCTCAGGGTGAAGCTTCACACATCAAGTGGCAGCATCTCTCTGCTGCGAAGCAGGCCAAAAAAATTAAAATTCCTTGGGGAAATGTTGGATCTTAGTGATGAAAATCCCGTCTGTGAAGGGGAAGGCAAGGGGGCTCCAGGTGGTGGGATGGAAGGGAAAGGGGGATGGTGGCTCCAGCCATGGGGACATCAGTGCTCTGCATGACTTGGTGTCCCTGTCCCAGTGCAGATGAGCACTGCACACAGATACTCGTGAATTAATATTTATTTATCTTATCAGCTCTGAAGCTCTGTCTGCTTTAGGGATGAAATGGGGCATGGGATGGAGAGACCTGCACAGCTGCCTGCTGCTGGGGTTCTCCTGGCTGACATGAGGTTAGGCTGACATGCAGTGAGGTCCAAACGCTGTTAAAGATATTTCTGATCACATAAATGATGATTTTTTTTTTTCTTCCCCTCTCACATGTGATAGATGGTGTTGGCTGGGAATAGGAATCCAATTAAGATTCAGAAAGCCAGGATTTTTGTTTTCAATAGCATAGAAAAGTGGTTAATAAGTTAAACAGCCTGTTATATACATGGTGTATAGTTAGTATGTGGGAGGTTCCCTCTGCACCTGCGAGGGTTCCCTGCTGGCTGCGTGTCCTTTGCAGCCCAGCCACCCTCCCCACAGCCCTGATCCTTCACATTCCCTAGGGCCTGGCTTTGATTAACTCCAGTTTTTCCTCCAAATCCAGCTTTGAAACAGAGCTATCCCTCCTCCTTGTGACAGTGTGCCCAGCTTCCACATGGCTGCTGTAGGATGGGGCAGGGAATTTTTAATAATACTGGAAGCTAAAACATGCCCCAGATTCTGAGAGTGCCTTGTCCTCCCTTCCTGCATCTCCTGGTTCGCTTGTTTGTCCCTCCCGGAGCAGGTGTCTGATGCATCGCTGCCCTGGGGAGGTGGGAGATTTGTGTTTGGCGTTTCCCTCTTTCGGACAGAGGCTCCCACGGGTGCTGCCTGTGGCTGCTCCCGCAGGACTCAGCCTCCCGCTCCCCCGCCGAAGGGGCCGCGTAGATTTCTGCCTGGGAACTCGAGCCTTTCCCTTGGGTCCGCCTTGTAGGGCGGCTGTGTGCAGGGTTTGATGGGATCGCCACGATCCACACTGACATCACGATGTTTTCTGCCCCGAATCACAGATTTCCCTAAACTGAGCCCCAGAGGAAACTGGTAGCCAAGCGAAAATGTGCAGCCCTTCCCCGCGTATGAGAGGCGAACACGTGCGTGCCAGCGGGGCCGGGAGCGGGGAGGCTCTGTGCCATGGCTCGGTGTCCTCAGCGGAGGCAGCTGCGGCGCTCTCACCTCGCCCTGCTCCTCTTCTTCCCTTTCTCCCTTTGTCCAGGCTGGAAGGCGCACAGGGCTCCGTGAGCGGGGCAGGGAGTGCAGGGCTGGCAGCAAGGCCAGCTCTATCTCCTGCGCAGGCAGCCCTGCTGCGGCTGTCTGCTAGCAGCCTCTGTTTTCTGTCCGGTTTTGAGGAAGGGCTTTTTTCCCCGTGCTTTTGTTCTTGGGGTTCTCTTTTCTCTTTTCCGCTTGGCGGCTTTCTGAGCGCGCTCCCAGCAGGCGCCCAGCCCCTGCGGCTCCTCCCGGCCCGTGTCAGCAGCGGTGCTGCCGCTGTCCCCACGTCACTGTGGGCTGTGGACGAGCGGCTTTTGCTTTCGTTTGCCGGCCCGGAGCCCTCGGCTCTGCGGCGACGGCTGAGGATTGCGGAAACGCTGGGAGAGCTCAGGGGCTCCGCTCTCTCCGGAGCACTTGGCTCCCCTGCTCTTGGGGCTCGTGATTTCTCGTCGGTAAGTGGGTTTAGAAAGGTCGATACTTTGGGGGACGTTTTCGGACTCCATCTGGAGAGGGTTGGAGAACAGGTTTGCTCTTTGCTCCCCGGTGCCAGGGCAGGCTGTGCCCGAAGCTGCCTCCATGCTGCAAGCACATAAAGGTGTTTGGTTTTCCTCTCACATCCCTGCTTTGCTGAGATTTCCAGTTTGGGTGTCTCTGCGGGTGTGAGCCCTTCTGTGAGGACCTGGGCCCATCCTCTGCTCCTGGAGCAGTGGCCAGGCAGTGGCCGTGCCCCTGCTGTTGCAGAGGGACCAGTTTTCACCCCACAGGGATGCTGGCACAGGGGCTCTCGCCTTTCCCGGTGCCCTCCAGCACCTCACCTTAGCTACAGGATGGCTGCTCGGGGCACAGCAGCCCCAGGTCCTCCCAGTTCCGGCTCAGATGGAGGAAGCAGCCAGGGTGGCAAGTTTGGTGGTCACAGGGGAACCTTTGGAATCATCATCGGGGCTTTGAGGTGGTACTGGGAGCAGGAACACAGGGCAGGGGGAGACTGTGTGGATGGAGGAGTCACCCCCACGCTGCGGATCCTTCAGTGTGGGCCGGGCTCTTCACCGATGCCGCTGCCTCCCGCAGCCCAGCAGCTGCTGTGCCCCGTGTGGGGATGGCAGAGAGGGTGCTGGAGGTGGTGGATCTGTGCTTGGCATCTGCAGTGGCTGTCTCAGCTCTGTACCGGGCACGGGAAAGAGCTTTGGAGTTTCTTTTCAGGTGGTGATGTTTTCAAACTGAGATGAGCCACTTTGGTGGGGTCCAGCTGTGGTGCCACAGGGTTTGCTTTGGAGTTTTCTTGCCATTTGTGACTCCCAGGTCACCTCAAGTGACTTCCCAGGGTTCTGCTGGTCGTCACCCCCCGGAGAAGCTTTGTTGGGTGCTGCCCATGTGCTGGTTGGTGCAGCCAGTTGGGTTTCAGCAAGGTGGGCACTGCCCTCACTGGCACCAAACCTGCAGAGACCTGGTGGGTGAGACCTTCTCTGGGGACAGAGAGGCCATCTGAGAGGAGCTGGCACTGTGGGTGGGGATGGCCCAAGCATGAATTGGAGAAGGAGCTGCCACACCAGTGGCCACCAGCCCTTGAGAGGGCATTTCACAGTGCAGGTGTGAGAAGCCCAGCTGTCAGCACGAGCAGCATTGCCTGTTGTAGCCCATTAGGGACAGTTTCCACCAGGAAGGGTTCATTGGAGAAATCACTTAATTAGGTCATCCTGAAACACTTTGTCTTTCTGTACCAGGTGCCAAAGTATCTCAGTACAGGCCCCTTGGCTTCCAGCAGGCAGGACTGTGGGACTTGTGGGTCAGGCTGGAAACAAAAGCCCTGCCTGGGCAGCTCTTTTGCCGGGTCAACCCCAAATCGCTGTGAATGTGGAAGAATTTGAGCTCAGTCCCAGGCATGCTGCCTGTGCTGGGATGGTTAGAGGCAGTTTCCAGCCTTTCCCTGCCCAGTGGGAGAGATGAAGACCCTCCCAAGGAACATCTCCAGGGATGTACCAAGGACCCCCTTTCTGCCTCACACCCTGCTCACCTGTGGCAGAGGCATTTGCTGGGGGGTGCCCATGACAAGTTGCACCTGTGTGCAGAAGGTGAGGAGGCTGCTGAAAGGACCACGTGCAAGCTGTGAATCCACTGAGTTGCCTAGGTGGGACTGAGAGGAAAACATTTTTGCTTTGCAAAAGCATTCTGGAGATGGCTCTGTTTGTTGGCAGGAGAGAGCAGAGAGCACTGTGAGCTGTGGTGGTGTGGGGAGCCGCCTCAGGCATCCACTGCCGTGCATCCCAGCTTTTCCTGGCATCTCCAGCTCTGTGTGTCCTATGTTTCAGCTTTTCTGCTGCTCTGGGCAACCAGTTTGTGTATCCTCACACTCCTCTCCTGCTTCAATCTTCTGATAACCTGTTTTCACCTGCCTTTAATCCTCCCTTGGGTACCACTGCTCTCCCTCTGTGTCTCCACTGCCTGTGAGCTCAGAAATGTGATTTATATGAACCCCAATTTATCTGTTTGATACTCCTCTCTTATTTTTGCCTTCCTGAAAGGAATTTTATTCCAGTAATTTTTCCTCTTGCAGTAGGCTGTAGTGGGACAGCCTTAGTGGGGAAACAGTCACAGGTGACTTTTGTGGGCTATTACAGGAATCATGGATCATGCCAAAGAAGGAACTGCTGTTCCCTGGGCTGGACACAGCAGGATTTTGCATGGTATCACTGTTGGATGTTGGTACTTCTGGGGATGTTTCAAATATGCCTGGTGTTGGCTATGAAAAGAAATTATTTCTTTAATGAAAGGAGATCACTGAATTAAGGGTACTTTTAAGATTGAAAAAGCCTGCAAAATGTTTCATTAAAGCACAGCTTTATTATTTTCCCCTCTGTTTTTTTCTTATTAAAGTTTAAAACAGAGCTTTAACGGGACCTGGAAAAGTGCTGCTCTTGGGGCTGCTCTTCGGCAGAGAGAAGGGGGACCTGTTCAGCCACGAGTTACTTTGCAAAATAGAGATCTCCTTCCTCTCCTTCCATTTCAGATAAGAGGGGAAGTAAAGGTCCCAGGTTTTTCTGCTGACCCTTTCACACTTTGTAGAAGTTCTTTGGTGATCTGCTGTAGAGATTGGGGTGCTGTGGGATGAGACTGCTCTGGGACTGCTAGATGTTCTTAAATATCCAGGGCAGCCCCAGGGCTTGCATGTGCCCCCAGCCAGCAAAACCCTTCTCTGTGGGACACTGTGGATGAGGAGCAGCTTGGCAGTGACCAAGCCATGGAGGAGAAAGGGCTTTAAAGTTATAAGCACAAAGATGTGCAGTTCAGAAGGCCCTGGAAGCTGGAGCCCAAACAGGATTTGGTGACCATGTCCCTCCATTCTGGTCCTGCTCTTGTGGCACCCCTTGATAGCAGATGGGACTGGGGCAGTCAAACCTTCAGGCTTGTCCCTGAGACCCCTCCTTGGTAACCTGGCTTGTTTTGGTGGGAGACCACGTGTGTGGGACTGTGCATCAGAAGAATCTTTGGCTGCAGATGCTGAGTGAGCCACAGGACTCTGTTCAGGGCAGTGAATGTGGGGAGAGTAGAACAAAAATGGGAAGAGAGACTGGAATAGAGATGCTGGCACACCAACTCTTTCAGTGCCAGCTCAAATACCCCCTGAACTTAAAGCATTTGGGGGGTGTTAGAATGGTGCTGGCCTGCTGATGGTGTCTCAGGTGTGAAGCCTCTGAGCTGGGGGGAGCCATGGCTGCTGCTGAGGCAGCAGGGGCTGAACCCACACCTGGCCCTGTGGAAGGTGCTGTTTTCCTGCCCTTAATTCAAGCTGGTGTAGCAAGAGGAAGGTGCTGGATCTGTGCCAGTGCAGTGGCAGGAGAGGTGGCTTTCCCATGTTTGCTCTGGCTGGTGTTGGCCACCTCCTCATCCCAGTGCCTGTCCTGACTGTGCACACCCTGGGGAACTGGACAGGCTGAGCTCAGGGGCTGGAGCATGGGAGATGTGCTGCTCTCCAAGAGGATGTTTTGGTGTCTGCCAGCCCTGGGAAAAAGAGGTTTTTCCACTGAGTCACTTGCTGTCTCTGCCTTTTATGAGACAGCACTGAGGTCTGGAGGAAGGGGAGATGGAAAAACCCGGCCCAGATCTCCCTGCTCCAGCAGGACCAGGTCCATGCCAGCACAGCTGCCCCATGTTTGCTTTTCAGAGGGAGTGGCAGACAGACAGCAGCATAAATAGAACAGCCTTGGCTATTTTAAGACATCGATTACATGATCTGTGCATTAAAGAAAAATAATTAAGAAAAATCTTCACTTTAGCTGCAGCTGGCAACATGGGCTTGGGTGGAGCAGAGGCAGGAATGGGCACTTTGGAGCTGGTCCCCCAGCCGTGGTGGACAAGCCACGAGGACTTTTTCTTCTCCAGGTGTTCCTCCTTGAAGCTGCAGTAGGTGGAAGGTTGCCCACGAGTGGCACAGCTCTGGTGTGGCACTGCCACCACCGTGGTTGTGCTGCTGTGCACAGGGAGGGATGGCACAAGTCAGGCTTGCTCTAGGCAGGGGAAAGGGATTTGGTGCTGCTTTGGTGATGTACCCGAGTGTGAGCAGCCAGGGGTGGGGATTTCCTTCTTGTGGAGAAGTTTCTGAGTTCTCAGAGTTGGGATGGTTGTACCACTCTTCCCCCGAGGAGCAGGCTGGGATGAAGAGCATGTGTTCACTGGTGGGGGTTAAAACCAGGCTTGTTCCTGGTGAGTTAGTGCCAAGCAGAGATCTTGGCAGGCAGGAGAGCAGGGCTCCAAGCCTTGGAAGCTGGAGCTGTTTTCAGAATTCATTGCAGCAGGGCTGAGCTCTCAGGACAGCTGGTGGTGAGCCCAGAGCTCCTTCTCCCACAGCCCTGCTGGGATCATCTTATCCCTGCCCTCCATTCCCATTCCAGCTTGGAAGCTGAGCTGCAAGGGAAAAGGGCATCACCCCAGCTCCTGGCAGCACAAGGGCTTGTAAATACTCATACCCAGGCAAAACAAATAGATAATATTAATTGGGGTTTCAATGCCAAACAGAAGCAGATGGTTTATCAAGGTGGAGGAAGGCAATGTTTGGGGGTTTCAGATAAAGTGGATGAGACAGGAGCCACTCTTGAAAAAGAAGACGAAAAGTATTGAAGCAGCTGCTGAGAAGAGCTCACTCTTCACTAGCAACCACAGCCACAGAGGTTTGTTAGTATAAATTAATCTGAATATGCTTTTTTTTCCCTCTTTTTTCTCTCCTTTCTTCTCCATTGAAGACCATTGGTGGTTTGTGACAAGTAAAATTTACATCAGAAGTCGAGACTGTTATGTGGGATGGGGTTTTGCACTAATAATGGTATAAAACGCATTTATCTCTACAGAATGGCTTTGGTAGCAGACTTCTGATAAGATTTTAAATGGATTTTTAGTCAGGGCCCTGCATATCACTCCTGTAAATCTCGCTCCAGGTCCTGCAGTGGTTGTCACATTTGCCTTTACTTCTCTGGAATACCTATTGCCACTCTTTAACTGCTGCCAGAGCCACTGTTTTCTGCTGGCTTGGGGAGCTGAGTGGAGATGGGGCTGATTGAGGGCTGGAGCTGCCCTGCACCACACTCATCCTCACAGTCTCACCCCTTTCCCTATGATGATTTGCAGGGCAGAGCTCAAGTGTGACCCTTGTGACTCAGGTCGGTGGTCTGTTGCTTGGGAACAGCCAGACAACAATCAGGTTTGTGCTGAAAGATGGTGTGGAAATGCAGCTCCTCACCACAAACAGCCCAGCATGCTGGAAGAAGAGGTTGGGGGTTCTCCTCTCCCATGAGGGGGTAAGCAGAAGACGTCACCTTTCCTTGAAAATCTGTTATTTACAGAGGTCGTGGGTGCCCTGCTGGGCTCCCACTCAGGACACCTGGCAGATGGAGGCAGCAGAGCCTCGTGGCTTAGATCACTCATGCAGCTCAGAGCAGGAGGCTGTGCCCGTGGCCACGCTGCCTGTGCCCACCCAGCAGCGCTGACAGAGTGGTGGCTGCCTCCCAGCACTGAGGTTTCTCCCCGTCCTGCCCCACAGACTGCCTGCAGCTGCTGCCCCCGAGCCCATGGCGTACACCGCGACCCCCACGCCGCCGGCGCCCGTCGGCTCCCACTACTGCGTCTGCAAAGTGGAGCTGTCCATCTGCGGCCAGAACCTGCTGGACAGGGATGTCACCTCCAAATCCGACCCTTTCTGCGTCCTCTTCATGGAGGTCAACGGCAAGTGGGTGGAGGTAAGTCCCGCTGTCGTGTGGGTTTACTCCTCCTGGGGTTTGCTCGTCTCCTCCTCTCTGTGCTTGTTCCTCCCTGAGCAGAATGGAAGCTTTTCTGGTGCTCCTGAGGCTGTGTGTGAAAATCTTTCTTCTGTGCCGCTACTGGTCCTTCCCCCACCGGTGCTTTCTGCTCTGTGCTCCTCATAGGGAAGAATTTCTTCCAAATATCTAACCTAGCCCTGCCCTCTGTCAATTTAAATCCATCCATTCCCCCTTGTCCTGTCACTCCATGCCCTTGTCCAAAGTCCTTCTGCAGCTCTCTGGGAGCCCTTTCAGGTGTTCTAAGTTCTCCCCTGAGTCTTCTGTCTTTCAGGCTGAGCAATCCCAAGTCCCTCAGCCTTTTCTCACAGGTGAGGCACTCCATCCCTCTAATTGTCTTTGTGGCCCTTTGAGGCTCTTATCCAAGAGCTAAAGCATTGGCTTTAGCTGGTTCTTCCGTTTTAGAGCTGCAGCTGCAGATGGTTGGTCTGGGTGGGAGCAGGGTGGGCAGAGCATGGGTGTGTGGTGGATACAGGTGCAGGAAAGGAGTACTGAGGGATTTAAATCGTGTAAACAGAACACTTTCCCAGTTCCTGGGAAATTGGGAGCTCTCATTCAGGTGCTTGGCCAAGGAGCTGGTGAATCACCAGCACCACCTCACGTGTCCAGCAGCTGATCTCACGTTCAGCAGGTAGAGTGTAGGGGAAAACCTCACCTTGCCATGCTCTGCAATTAACTTTTCTCAACAGCCTGGATGAGACTAATGAGCTTTCCAGCTTTGATAGGTGTCATCTCTGACCTGATTGTGCTTTTCAGGAATTTTTATTTCTGTCAGTAATGTCTCGGTCCAGCAGTTTTGATCCTGAAGCTTTCTTTGCAATACAAATGTGTGGTGCTTTTAGTTGGTTTGTTGTTGTTTTGTTGGTTTTTTTTTTTTCTTTTCATCTGCTGTTTTTAGCTGCTTTTTAATTGGCAGGTAGGCACTGGACGTGAGCCTTGAGCAGCAGCTTGCTCGGTGGGGTCAGCAGAGGTGGAAAGGGCTGGCACAGGGTGGGGTGTGCTTGTGCCACTGAGCTGGCTCTGGTCAGTGGCACCTCGGGGACACTGCCGGGAGCGAGCTCCCCCAGCTCCCCCAGCACCCACTCGTAGCAGGGGTGGTGTGTGGGGTTGGGTTGTGGCTGGGTGCCAGGCAGGGTGGGATTGCTGTGAGGGCCTCGCTGGATGGGATGTTTGGTGGACTCTTGGCAATTTATGCTACGTGGTTCAGAGCTGCCCCCTTGTT
This sequence comes from Chaetops frenatus, assembly GCA_013400775.1. Taxonomy (NCBI): domain Eukaryota; kingdom Metazoa; phylum Chordata; class Aves; order Passeriformes; family Picathartidae; genus Chaetops; species Chaetops frenatus. The sequence continues at coordinate 214,291 of VZTR01005383.1, read as the reverse complement.
CTGCGTGGATTTTGGCCACACAGACGTGCCCCTCGCCCTAAGATGAACCTCTCCTGTCTGAACGAGGTGGCCTTACCAACACAGCTGAAGTGTAAGGGGATGGATGGGGACAGAACAAACTCATTGCTGTGAACCCATCCCACCCCACTGCCCCTTTGTCCTCCACACTGGATTAGGGACATGTCCCAGTCCTTGGACCTGGTTTGGGTGGTGGGTCTCCTCCTTTGGCACCAGCCCTGGTGCCAGTTCTGAGCTGGGCCGTGGGGCTGTGGCAGCTGCTGATGCCAGCAGGAAGATTTCTGCTCACTGTTCTTTCTAGCTGTCACATTTGTTCCCAAATACAATTATTTTGTCTTGCTGAGCTTAATAGGAATTAAAAATCTTTGTGAATCAGCCTTGGAGGGGTGGGGGAGGGAGGGACAATAAACCACAGGCTGGGAAGTGAAGATGGGTGATGTTTAAATGTTCTGCCTGGTGATGTCATCTGGCAGAAGCCATGAAAGAGCTGACCTGTGGTGCCAGGAACAGGGACAAGGGACACATGACTCAACCCTGCAGCTGCCTTTGTGCCACTGAGTCATCCAGGCAGTTCTGCACCTTCAGCATGAACTTCCCTTGACACTTCAGACAGCATGTTCCCGTGTTGGAGCATGAAGCACCTCCACATGCTGGGGAAGGTCTCCAGCCAACCTCCCTTTGAACACTGGAAGGCTCTCCAGTTGCATTCACTGAACACAAAGGCTATTGCTGGAGCCTGGTTAATTTCCTGGTTATTTTCTGGTTAATAATTTCCTGGTTTTGTGCTTGATTTGCAGAATTGTAGAATCATGGAATGGTTTCTGTTGGAAGGGACCTTAAAGGTCACCTCGTTCCTGCCCCCACCCTGCCATGGGCCTTGCTTGAAGGCACATCCAACCTGGCCTTGAACATTTCCAGCACTGGGGCAGCCACAGCTTCTCTGAGCAGCCTGTGCCAGGGCCTGACCACCCTCACAGGGAACAATTTCTTCCAAATATCTAACCTAGCCCTGCCCTCTGTCAATTTAAATCCATCCATTCCCCCTTGTCCTGTCACTCCATGCCCTTGTCCAAAGTCCTTCTGCAGCTCTCTGGGGAGCCCTTTCAGGTGTTCTAAGTTCTCCCCTGAGTCTTCTGTCTTTCAGGCTGAGCAATCCCAAGTCCCTCAGCCTTTTCTCACAGGTGAGGCACTCCATCCCTCTAATTGTCTTTGTGGCCCTTTGAGGCTCTTATCCAAACAGATTTCTTTAATTAGCCAGGCTGCCTCTTAAAAACCCTGGTGCTTTTCTGCTTTTTGGTGGCAAAGGCACCTCTGTTTTTTCCAGGGCCTGCAGGTCTGTAAGCACTGGGATGAAGGGGATGGCAGGAGCTGATGGCAGGTGAGGGATGGTGTGTGAAGAGGCCTCATATTTGACAGTCACCAGCAAAGTGATTCGTGCTCACCAAACCAAAGATCAAACCTTGTGCAGCTCTCAGCTGGGGCTTGGGATATTGTTGTGCTTCACACTGGCACTAGGCAGGAGATTAAACTGTTGAATCTGGGTGTTGGAGAAAGCCCCATCACTCCCAAGGGTACCTCAAGCTGGCTGGGATTTTCATACCCTTCCTTCAGCCCAACTCTTCCAGAATAGAACCAGAGATGGGACCTCAAGTCATCTCCTTCAGACTGGGGTCTGGCTGTGAAAGGAGTGGTTTCCCTTGGTCCCTGGCTTCTCAGCAGTCCAAAGAACAGGGAAGAACCTAAAATGCATCTCTGCTGCCTGTGCAGTCTCATCTCCTAGGCCTGAAGGGGGATTAGTGCTGCTGACACAAAGCAGAGCTGTGGGTGCCCTCTGCTCCTGGTCCACCTCACCCCTGAGCTGATGCTCGGCCCCTTCAATTCAGGATGGCAGCAGAGAGGGGAGGATCTGTGTGAAGCTGTGTGGCCCTGGCCAGCTCACAGCCCACTGGTGTTGATGGGTTTGATTCCCTGGAGTGCAGCAGGTGGCTATTCTGGGAACACAGCATTTACTTTAGTCGTTTCTTGGCAATTAAGACAGACTGAGCGAGCAAGTTCAAAAAAACCCTGCTCTCGTTGGGTGTATATATAGCAAACTCACCACATTTCCACTGAGCCCCTCCAAAACCTGCCTTCTGTGCTGAATGAGTTTCTTTGGGACTAAGTGTGTTTGCTTGGGGGGGGGTTGTTTTGTTTTTTGNNCCCTGGCTTCTCAGCAGTCCAAAGAACAGGGAAGAACCTAAAATGCATCTCTGCTGCCTGTGCAGTCTCATCTCCTAGGCCTGAAGGGGGATTAGTGCTGCTGACACAAAGCAGAGCTGTGGGTGCCCTCTGCTCCTGGTCCACCTCACCCCTGAGCTGATGCTCGGCCCCTTCAATTCAGGATGGCAGCAGAGAGGGGAGGATCTGTGTGAAGCTGTGTGGCCCTGGCCAGCTCACAGCCCACTGGTGTTGATGGGTTTGATTCCCTGGAGTGCAGCAGGTGGCTATTCTGGGAACACAGCATTTACTTTAGTCGTTTCTTGGCAATTAAGGCAGACTGAGCGAGCAAGTTCAAAAAAACCCTGCTCTCGTTGGGTGTATATATAGCAAACTCACCACATTTCCACTGAGCCCCTCCAAAACCTGCCTTCTGTGCTGAATGAGTTTCTTTGGGACTAAGTGTGTTTGCTTGGGGGGGGGTTGTTTTGTTTTTTGAGGGGTGGGGGGGACGTTTTGGATGCTTTTTCTGCTCCACTTATTCCTGGCTCAGCAGCTCTGGCAGGCATCCCACCATCCCACAGCCTGGTGCTGCCCAGGGATGCCAGCACAGGGGCTGCTTTCCAGGGAGGCCTTGCCCTGGATCTGGGATGCTCAGGCAGCTCAGCCTTGCCCAGGACTGAGTGTCCTGGCTGCAAGACAAGCTGGAGTGCCAGCCAGGGCCACGGCGTGGCCAGAGGCTTCGTGCTGTTCCACGGGGAGGTGGGATGGTGTTTCCAGACACTGAGGGCAGCAGCTTTTGATAAAATCACACTGGACAGTGCCTGCATTTCCTTCTCTTGTAATATCCATTTTACCATATCCTGGGATAACAGCATGATGTGGCAAAATGCCAATGCTGGTGTGACCCCTTCTACTGCACCAGGCTGCTCAGAGCCACATCCAGCCTGGCCTTGAACACTTCCAGGGATGGGGCAACCACAGCCTCTCTGGATAACCTGTGCCAGTGACTCACCACCCTCACAGGCCAGAATTTCTTCAGTACATCTAATCTGAACCTGCCCTTTGTCAGTTTGAAGCCATTCCCCCTTGCTGTGTCACTCCAGACCTTTGTCCAAAGTCCCTGTCCAGCTCTCTTGAACCTCTTTACATGCTGGAAGGTGCTGTGAGGTCTCCCCAGAGCCTTATCTTCTCCAGGCTGACCACTGATATCAACATGATACCAACTGCTGCTGTCCTGACAAAGCTCCTGCTTGCTTTGCATGCTGGAGGATTCCCCCCCAAGCTGTGGGGGTTTCCTGCTCAGCTCTCAGGCTCTGCTGCCCTTGCCCTTCCTGCCCCTTCCAGCTTCATAACAGTATTTTGCATGCTGGGCTCTCAACTTGCCCTTGTCTCCTGCCTTTCAGGGTGTATGGGGGGGAATATGGGTCCTGACATTAGAGTTCAGACTCTCCTTGCAAGTTGACTTCCAGGAGTAAATACACCAGCTTTTCTCAGCCTCAGTTTCCCAGTTTTCCCACTTTCTAACACTTTGGCCAAAATGTTGGGTGTTTGTCTTTGTGCAGGCTCGTGACAGGATCCTTGCTGGTGCTGCCACCCTTCCCAGCCCTCCTGCAGTGTGGGCTGTGGGGTTTTGGAGCAACTTTTTCCATTATGGGAGGGCAGCATTTTGGGATCTCCATCGTGGCCGCCCTCAGGAGTTTTTTCTTTGGCTCACACGGGGCTTTCTGTCCACCTGTGCCACACAGTGTTGTAAACCCACATTTCCACCAGCTGCCTGCCAAGTTTCCTCTGCTGCTATCCCAGCTCTTGGCCGTGGGATGGTGCAGAGAGCTGTGGTGCTTCCCCTCCCACCACGGCGGGTTCCCCACATGCCTTCCAGTTTCCATCACTCTCTGTGTGCCTGCCCTTGCAATTCATCAGGGACATCATCGCTTCCAGCCTCCTCACAATAGCTTGGGGTGACAATATCTATTGAAGTTTTGTCCCTGGGCCCTTCTTGCCTCCTGTTGCTACTAGTGCTTGATGAAATCTATGAAAAAGGGCCTGTGGTGATGGTTTTTTTATCTTTTTTTTCTATGGAAGGCCAATAAAGAAGAAACCACATGGATGTTTTGGTTTGAGTTCCAGAGGGAAATGCTGGGGAGTTGTGTTCTGGCTCATGACACTTCTTGTTTTGCTTGTCCTTGTTGCTGGCTGCACAGCCTGAAAGAAACAAGTTTGGTACTACAGCTGTGAGGGTCTGGTTGAGGGTCAGAGGTGTGTGAGAGCCTCAGCTCCTGGGAGAACAGGGCTTAGAAGAAAAGGAAGCAATTCTGGCTTCAGTGATCCCCAAGTCCATGCTGAGCCTTGGCTGGGTGGGTGTTTCCCTGCTGGTTGTTGGACAGGGTGGGCTGTCCTGCCCTGTGCACCTCATCCTCAGGGAGGCAGCTCTGCATGATGTGCCATTGGGTGCTGAGATGGATCCCAGCTTGTGCATCTGGGTGGCACAGCCTGTGTTTAGGGACAGCTCTGCTGAGGGCCTGGTGTGCTCCTTCTGATGGTCACCATGGGGTTTCTGGGTGGCTCTGGCTGAATTCAGTTTCAGTGACCAAGCTGTAAGATGCACTTGCCTAAAATGCCTGTTTTTCTTTGCAGCTGGACAGGACAGAGACAGCTGTGAACAACCTCAACCCAGCTTTTGCCAAGAAGTTCATCATTGACTACCACTTTGAAGAAGTGCAGAAGCTGAAGTTTGCCCTGTTTGACCAGGATAAGTCGAGCACACAGCTGTATGAGCATGACTTCCTGGGCGAGTTCTCCTGCACACTGGGCACGGTGAGCCTGAGCTCCCTGCAGCAAAGGGACCCCAAAACACATCAGCCACAGGGATGTGGTGAGATTACAGCTGCTCTTCTTACTTCATGCAAAGCTTCCTGGCTTCCTCCTGGAAAGGCAAATTTAATTTGCTTTGTCACAGTTCATCTGTTGAGGTTGAACTGTTCCATGTTTGGGCTGTTGTCTAGCTGTCTACTTGCCTACTTCAAGTCTAAGCTAGTCACAATGTGGGTTTCTGCTGCTGCTGCTGGCAAAGAGGCAGCAGCTGGAAGCTTCTGGCTCTATCTTCCCCATGGGTTTATAGCAAGGGCCTTGATCACCAGTTTGGGCTTGGAAAACTTGCAGATATTTGAAGTTAGGATGCATGCAGCCTGCCTTTCTGTCTCAGTTTGAGTTTTCTCTTTCTGAAAGTTCTGTCCATTGCTGTTGTGTAGCAAAACATTCCTCCTGCTTGAGCATGTTGGTGCTGGAATGTGTCTTCTGCTCTTCCTGTGGGAAAGCTGTTGGGACACAATGCAATTTATAAGTTTTTGGAAGGTTTTTTCATTCATGAGCCCAGACCGTGTTAGAAGCTGGCAGCTACGTTCTCCAAATGTCTTTTTCCTCTGGCTCAGAAGCAGGGAATGAGGAGGATTTTTTCCATCTTTTTGCAGCATCCAGCAGCTGAGAGCTGCTGTGGTACCTGGCAGAAATGCAGGGGCTGGGACAAACTGCTTCTGTTGTGCTCAGTGCTGGGAATGGGGAGGAAGGAGGTACTGCAATAGGTGGGTCAGCGTGGGGAGCCAGCCCGAGGTGCTCAGGAGGCTCTTGAACACAATTGCTTTGTTCCACAGACTGCAGCATGGCACTGCCTGTGGCAGGCAGGACCAGGGACCTCACCACTGCCAGCTCAAGAGCTTGTCATGTTAGAGGAGCACTGACATTTACAGAGTTTGAAGTTCAGTGGCTGGAATTTTGGAAGTGCTCTGTGATGACCTAATTCTGCTCCTGCAGAAGTTAAGAGACAGTGCAGGCAACAGCTCTGGCCTGTGTTCAGTGGTTCAGCCCAAACCCATCCTTTACCATTAGTTCTGCTATTGCTGAAACACACCCAGCTCCAGTGCAGGGCAGCTCAGCAAGGTCATGGTCTTGGTGGAAGCTGCAAGCAGAGAACTCATGGACATAAGGACACAGCTGAAACCTTGCTGTTCCTAAATGTGGGTCTGCAGCAGGCCAGGGCTCTGCAGGCTCATGTTGGAGAAGAACATTATCCATACGCAGTGGGGAGGAAGGTGGAAGGGTCTGAACCATCTCCTCCTCCTTGTTGAGTCTCCAAGGTGATCCCAGCCCTTCTGGTGCTGGGGAAGGTGGTTATGGCAGAGATGGGCCTGGACAGACCCTCCTGGGCTGTGTGGTGCTGGGGATGGGCAGCTGTTGGCAGGTCTCACACCCAGGGGGTCTCTTGAGCAGCTGATGGTTTTGCCATGGTGGGATCACTGTTTGCTGTGTCTTTGGGCACAGCTGCTGGGTGTACTCTGTCAGGAAGGAGAGAGCTTGGAACTGCACAAACTTACACCAGTATTTTCACTCTGCAAAAGAGAACTTGACCTGTGCCCAATTTTTGCAGCAGTTCCCATGTCAACTTCTTCACTAAATGGGGACATATAGTCTACAACAAGACACCACCTTGGAATGGAGGAATCTTTTCATTTCCCTGTTTTCCCTGAAGTTCTGTTTGCCTCCTCTCCCCACGGCCAGCATGGGCTGGCAGCACAGCCCAGTCATGGAGCAGAGCTGGACTGGAGGGGTGATACCTGTGCAAGGGTGAGGAGAGGGGTGAAGCAAAGTGGATGGTGTAGCTTGTGGGTTCAGCCACCCTGCTCTGGGTTTCCTGGTGGCTGGAATTTACCTGGTGAGATGTTCCCATAAGGTCTCAGAAGAGGAGAGCAACTGTGGGCAGCAGCAACTGTGCAGTGAGAATCTCACTTTTCAGTTCTGAGTTTGCATCGGAGCCCTGTCAGATTAGCTGGATTGCTTAGTGCAGCTAATGAAGTCTGTAGTAAGATTTAAAAGGACAGTTGGATCATTCCCAGGCCTGTAATGACCTCTGTGGCCAAAGGAAGTGTAGCAGGGACCAGACTGCAGGCTGGAGTGTGCCCGTGGATTCTGCTAGCCAGGGCTGTGAGGAGGTTTGTCCTGCCTGTACCCAGTGTGGCACAAAGATCTGGTTACACTGGCTGGTGATTCCTGTGGATCACAACCACTCTGACTTGGCTGGCTCCTCACAACTGAAAAGAGATTTTGCTTGGAAATTGCAAGAATCGTAGGATCACTGAATGGTTTGGGTTGAAAGGGACCTTTAAAGCTCATCTAGCCTCGAAGGGGACCCACTAGATGTAGGATCAGGACACAGGTGATTCCAGCAGGTTGCTGGATCTCCATCTGGGCGTCTACACCTCATAAGGGAAAATTACAGGGTCTCCAGATCTGAAGGAGCTGGGAAAAATCTCTAGGGGTTCATTCATCTCCCAGTTTATCCTGTCTGTCCTGTTACAAACCAGAAATGGAGGGGAGAACGTGCCTTTGGGGGTGCTGGTCCTGCACAGGGGGTCCAGAATGATGCCGGGGGAGAGCATCCAGCCTGCAGTCAGGATCCACCCATGGAAACGTGTCCTGCAAGCAAAGTGCTGGTAGGGGTCATGTTAGAAGTGCATAAAATGGGGTTTGAGAGACGGAGTGCTGATTTTGCTGGGAACAAATTGCAGTAGATCTGTCTGTGTGAGGTCCCACTGATCTCCTCCACAGGTCCCTGGGTTCAGTGGGAAGTGATGCTTCAGCCTCCTCAGAAGTGCCATCACTTCTGTGCACCCTGCACCCCGAAGGCTGGAGTGTCAGTGGTGATATTCCCACCCTCATCCCTGGATACTGGTGCCTTTCCTCTACTGTTGTGAATGCTTAATCTGAGTTAACCAACAGGAGCAACGATCAGTCGCTTATGAGTCTGCTTTTGATCACTTGTACAATCATGGCTGTATTGTCTTTGGCTTCTCTAGATTGTCTCCAGCAAGAAAATAACACGGACTCTCCTTCTGGGGAATGGCAAGCCAGCTGGGAAGGGGATGATAACGGTAGGTGTGCTCCTTCCTGTTACTCCTGGGCCTGTAAAAGGTGCATGGGGGCAATGCAGGGCACCCACATGGGGTCCAGGAGATTGGGGTGTGTCTCTTGAATATTTTTCCCTTTACCTCTTGTTCTCTTGGCCACTTGGGTCTGTTTGGAGGACAGTTTGCTTAGGACAGGGACAGTTTTTCTCAGTGTCTGTCTGGTGTTTAGCACTGTCTGCTTCAGTCTCAGAAATAAAGGAGGCCTTGGTGTGGAGAAGGACAAAGCAAATCTGTGCTGCTGCTGTTTGTTATCTGCTACAAGGCTCCTGCTCAGGCCTCTCTGGTGCAGTGACAGGTGAGAGGGCTCATTCCTTTTCCAGAGATGGGTGATTTTGTTAGTAGGATGAGGATCTGCCATGGCAACAACTCTCATAGCAACAGCCACTGATTCTGCTGCAGACCCCTTCGGGCAGTGGCCTTCCTGCTGCGGATCTCTTTAGCAGTGTTTTTCTTAAAAAACAGAAGAGGCTAAATTTAGGTGTGCTTCTCTTCTGCCACATTTTCCCCATCATTTTTGGATCTCTGCTGTGTTATGGGTTTTGTGAGATGTGCAGCTGGGCTGCAAAGCTGTGGAAGGAAAGGCCAGTAAGGAGTTAAACTGCTGTCAGGTGTAAAAGCCCGGGGCCTGGTGCACCTCCACTGCTGTTGGCTTTAGAGGAAGATATTTTTCTCTCTTAATTGATGCAGGTAGTCTTTAAATGAGAGAGGAAAAGCCACAGTGAGGTTCAGAAGTGGGGCCATTCCCAAGGCTCTCGACATCCCATCTGATGCTTGAGTGGGAAGAGCTGGAAAAGTTTCCAGTCAAGTTCAAAAGTCACATGCTTTAGAAAAAGGAAAGTCCTGTTCTGTCTCTGATGTGTCATTAAACATCCAAGGGGCAGACATCTGCTTCATTTTATACATCTGATACAATTTCCTGATCTGAGGTTTTTTGTTCTGGCCTGGACTAGCTGATGCCAACAGGGTCGTGTGTGGTGGGCAGCTTTCCCTGCTGCTTGGCACAGTGCTGGAGCACAGGCTGTGGACAGCACTGGAGGAGCAGGCTGCAGGGAGTTTGGAGCCAAAGCCTGACTTCCTTGCCCTTCAGTTTTGCCCAGCTATCCATTTTCCTAACTGAGATGCTGTGAATTGATGTAGATTTTTTAGATATGTTTCAATAACACATGCTGTTGATGCAAGAACAGGGTTGTGAAGGATTCGATGGTGAGTACCAGAGAGTTTCTCTGAATGCTCCAAGCCTGATTGGCCCTGCTCCCATGATTTACACCCTATGCTGTGTTCTTCATTCTGTAAGGACCCTACAGATGAAGAACAAACACACTCAAATTTTCTTAAAACAAAAAGGGGTAGATGTCGTGGCAGAAACAGGCTTGGAACAGAGAAAATCTGTGAAAACCATGAAACAGTGTGAGAAATTCTCATGCAGCAAATCCAAAAAGACCAGTTTAACATCAACATGCACAAAGAATGTTAAACAATAAGATAGCACCTTGCACCTGCAAGGCTGTAAGTGAGAGTCTTTCTAATGGGTTAAGATAATTGTTTATATCTTTTACCCAATGGGGTTTTGTTTTCCACAATCTATGTTATATATTGGAGTGTGATTCCTTAATAAAATCTCTCTTTGATTTGATGAATATATTGGAGTCTATCTTGTGTCGTTGGACTCGACAGCGACGAGATGCCACCTGGGTGAACACAGCAGATGAACCTTGGCTCAAGAGACAGGACTTTGTAGGGGTTCCTAGATTTGAAGAAAGAAGACCTCAAAGCAAAGCTCTGTGTTTGTAGAAATCAATCCTAAAATCTTGTTGCACACCTCTGCTGAACGTAGCAGTAGGGATGTTGTTATTGTCTCAAGAGAAGATGCCACCAGCAACCTGTGGCAGGCTGGCACAAGGACACTCCTGGCTTGCATGCACAGCCTGGCTTTTCCATAGCCTACAGCGAGCCCTAAAGTGCTGGACACCAACTGGCCACACTTTTGTGGGGCTCAGGAAAGGGCAAATTTCATCCACTTCCCTATAGCTCCTCTTCCTCCTGCTGCTTACACCCAGCAGGGAATAGGTGGGAGAGAAAAGCAATGCCATGGGATGGCAGTAGGGAACTCCTCTATGCAGCAGAGGGGGAAACTGGGGTTCATATGCAGTGAATGGGCCCTCTGTGGGCCAAAGAGTTGTGTCCACCATGGGAAGGCTGGGAGGTTGTTCAGAAGCTGTGGCTCATCCCCTCACCCAGCTGCCCAGGCAGATGCAAAAGCTGCATCTCTGCCTCCTCCTCCTCCTCCTCTCTGCCAGCTCCCTGGCTCTCCTAAGTGCCAATAACCCTCTGATTGCTCGTTCTGCAGAAAATTGTCCCCTGGAGTTCTGCTAGTTTTCTAAAAGCCTTGGTGTAACTTCAGTGTAGGACAGCCCCTTGTGAGAGCCAGCAAACAGCCATGCCTGGGACACTGTGCACAAGGACAGTGCCCATGCTGTGCTCCTGGCTGTTCTGGTGCTGGCTCCTGCCCTGGGAGAAGGAGGGTGCATCTGGGAATGCTGGGGAACAGCTCAGCCCACCCCAAGAGATCAGAGGAAGGAGAGGTGGGGAGCAGATGCTCAGGCAGGAAAAAAAAAGACAAGTGATTCAGAAAATGGCATGTAATAAAAGAGAATAAATGCGGGTTTTTGTTATAAACATTCCCTTAAAGTTCCAAAAGGCTGATTATTCCAGACAAAACTGGCCCACTGGGGTTGGCAGGCAAAGCCCTTCTGGAGCACGTGTGAATAAAGTCTCCTGAACTGAGGTGGTCTGGGCTGTGCTCCTGCCTGCTGCAGCTCCTCAGGAGCAATCGTGAAACCTTCATCCTTGGAGATGCCTCATCAGGTGGTTTTGTGGAGACATAGCTCAAGTCCTGGGTTCCACCAGCATCTCTCCTAAAGGATGGGATGACTGTTTTTGCCATGCCCAGCCCAGGATATGGAGGATGAGGTGGCAGGTCTTGCTGGCAAGGGTTTATATGGCTTCTCCTCCCTCTTGGCTCCGTCCTTGGAGGCTTCTCCAGGTCCTGAATGAGCCCTGGTGCAGAAAAGCCATGTGAGACCAAGTCCAGCATAACATCCAAGAAAGGGGTTGAGCTTTTTACCAGAAAGTTAATTTTTTCTGCCGAAAATGAACTCAGCCTTCCCTTGCCTTACAGATAGCTGCCCAGGAGCTCTCGGATAACAGGGTGATTACTCTGAGCATGGCTGGCAGAAAACTGGATAAAAAGGTGAGTGAGCTGTGCCTGGGGGATGCAGTGTTAAACTTCAGCCCTTGGGATCTAAAGAATTCTCTGCTTTGGGCGTAGCAGTGGCAGAAAGCAGTCCCACTGGAGAAAACATCAGGATGAAACTGGGCGAGATGTGCTGGGTACAGCTGTGCCTCAGTTTCCCCACTGTCAAGGTATTGCTTCCTTCATCACACGTCCTGAGATGGGAGGATTCTGCCTGGCACGGGAGCTGTGTGTCAGCACGTCTCAGGGACAGTAGATTTACTGCTTCAGTGGCAGCTGTTTGGAGTTGCCTCCTGATGGAGCTGGAAGTTTTGATGTCCCTTGACTCTGTAGCTCTGATGTGCGGAGAGCTCCTGGCTGGTCACCTTCAGCCCCTCTGGAAATGGGGCAAAAATCTGCTTCTGTATCAAACTGTAGGGCCTGTCTTCTCCAAGGAACTGTGGATCTCACAGAGGCAGGTAACACAGGAGCTCTGCTTTGCACAGGGAACAGTGAGCCTCCCTGAATGGCATCTTCTGACCTTATTTACCAGGCAACCAGAGCTATTCCTCTTGAACCAGTGCTGTTGCTAAGCAATCGATGGGAATATTATTTTTTCCTTCTTCCTAGTCTCTCCAGAGCTTGTTTTATTGGCAGGGTGGCCCTCAGTTTCTTTGAAAACAGGGTAAAGCAAACAGCCAGGCAGAAGGGTATTTGCTGGGGCAGGAGATGGGGTTCATCCCACTGTCCAAACTGGATGTATGTCTGGTTTATCCAAGTGTTTTTTCACACCTGGTGGAAATGGCAGTTTTCTTGCCCTTTTACTTTTATCTTGCCTAGTGCAAGGAGCCAAATGCCCCAGTTAAAAAATAACAAATAACAAACAGCTCCATTTCATTTCTAGGTGTCAGCTGAAAGATGGTGCTCAGAGACCACCTGCTGTCACCAAGAACTGACAAGGTTTCTTTGCCAATTCCCTTACTGCAGGACTGAGTTGCAGTGCTCAAAGTCCTGCTCATGATCAAAGGAAGCTCAGGTCACTTCATGCAAATTAAAATGGCCCTTGAACAAGGAAATTGGATGGAAAACAGTATTTTTGGGTCGTTATTGGTTATGGATGAAATGCAGCAGTGGGAGCTGGGTAAAACTTGTGTAAGCTTAGGAAAGACAGTGAACAAGTGAATAAACAAAAGAAAACCAAGGCTGAGGTTGCAGCCTGGGGAGTCACAGCATCCTGTACCACACAGCACGGAGCTGGGGAGCAGGGCTACAGACTCAGACTTTATAGGAAGGGATTGGCTCTCACAGGGTTTTGTGGTGGGGCCATGGGATCATCTTTGGTGCACACACCGAGCTGAAGCTGTGGCCATCCCTTACTGGCAGGCGTGTCACAAACCCGGCCTGGAGCTGTGCTCAGCCCCAAGCAGCTCCTTCTGCCATGGCTACCCAGAGGCTGGGACCTTTCTGAGGCTGCAGGCAGGGACTCCTCCCCATCCCATGCCCATTCTCTCCACCTGCAGCTCACTACCTTGATTTAAATGTTGAAGCTGCAGAGCCAGAGCACGTCAGCAGCAGATTCAGCCTGAGGCTCTTGTACCTTATGTCAGATCAGTTCTGGGGGGAGTTGCTGAAAGATAAAATACATTGTAGAAGAGGAGGTATTTCCACGGGACCAGCCAGCCATGTGAAGCCTGGAGCTGTCTGTGCCACCACAGCGGTGGGGACAGCAGGAGGCCAGAGATGCTTCAGCATGGCTGGGGGACAGCAGGCTCTGCCAGCCAGGACTGCTGCTGGGAGCTGTGATATAGGGAGCTGTGTCTGCTGGAAGTGCCAGCTCCACCCTCCTCCTCCGTGGTGTGCAAAAACCAGTTTGGATCGTTTAGATCCTTGGGCCAATTTGCAGCTCGTTCAGGTCTGCTGAGCTTCTTGGGTTGCTCAGTTTCTATCTCCAGCCAGGTTTGCAGGGGTGAGGTGTGTATGGGTTTGATGTTTTAAAACAGCAGCCCACAACCTTGTGGCTTGGAGGCTTCTCCCACCGTGCTTTGAAGAGAGCAAGGCTGACCAGACTGGGGAGCCAGGCTGATGGAGGTGGGATGGCAGCAGAAATCCTTCAAAGCTCCCCCCGCTGCCCTCGGAGCTGGTGCCTCCACCAGCCCACGCTGGGCTGCTGCTGGTGGAGCTGCCTTGGCTTGGAGGTTAAGCCAGCACAGGCAGGGTCAGGTACCCACAACTGGTTCTTTAATCCATCAGTGAAGCCCGAAAATGCCAAGTCCAGGTGGTGGGTGAGCAGGATCAGAGCTGTGCTCTAACCGTGATGCTGCAGAAGGGAATGGCTTGTGTTTCTGTCCTACAAATGTGGGGGGGGAAAAGGTAGGAAAAAAATAACCTCATCTTGCCAGAGACTGTCCCTGTGAGCCTTTATGGTGTGCTTCTCTGCAGAAGGATTTTGACTGAAGTAAGTTGTAGTTACCCCAAGCCAAAACACTTTGCAATGATTTACTTTTCTGGCTACTTCAGAAACAGCATTAAGATAGAGGTGTTGATAGATTTTCTGCTGGGACATTGCTAGAACCCATGTGCATCCCAGCTGCCATCTCCTGGGCTGGCTGTGGACAGGAGATCCTGGAGTGCCCATGTTTCCTCCTCCTCCAAGCACAGCCCCTCGCATCCCCACTGCATCACTCAGAAACCCAAAAAGTTCCTGTTCACACCCATAAAAAGTTCCTCCAGCTCTTTGAAGGATTCAGACACCCACCTCCCTCTAGGAGGAAAACCCAACTGAAATAACTTGAATCCTCCATCGACTGTCTGGAATATTTGGGACTTGGTTTCTTGTTAGCAACTTCTTGGTTTTTTCTGAATGGGAATGAAGTTCTGCCCAGAAAAGCTGGAGTTTCCCTGCTGGTGCCACCAGCGCCTCCAGCCTCCCCAGGCTGCCGAAGCAGCCCCCGTGCTGGTTGCCAGCAGGGCTGTGTGTGTGTATGTGTACGTATTCCTCACAAAGCAGCAGCCCTTTGTCGGGGGATTATCTGAGGAGAGGCTGGCAGGAGAGGCAGCACACACTGACTCAGGGCTGCGGATCTCGGGGGGTGTTACATGATCTCTGTCAACACCAGGGCAGCCCGCTCCTTAAAGATTTCCTCTGCTGATGCTTTACTGCTGTGTGTAGGAGGCTGGATTTTTTATTTTTTTTTTCCTTTCTCCCCGAAGACACTCATGCACTTCATAATTCTGATTTTCCTTTGAAGCTTTGGATGTTTTTCCAAGCCCAAACGCAGCTGTCTCCCAGCTGGGGTTGTTTTCTGTGGCATCTGTGTCCACAGAGTTTGTTGGGTACAGGCACACACTGGGGTGCCAACACACCCACCTTGCCAAAATGTGGTGGAGAAATCAAGGGGATTCACACAACCAGGACAGGGAGGTGGGCAGGATGCTGCCCATGGGTGCTGCCTGTTTGCCAGGGTGCCTGACCTGGCCCCATGAGGGCAGGAGAGTGTCTGCAGGGCTGGCACTGACAGGGAAACATCTCTCTTGGACCTCTGCTGCTTGCAGAGCACCGTGTAACCCGCCCTGTTCTTCTCCCTCCAGGACCTTTTTGGCAAGTCAGACCCCTTCTTGGAGTTTTATAAACCAGGTGACGATGGGAAGTGGATGTTGGTTCACAGAACAGAGGTGAGCAAAACTCCAACCTGAGCTGCTGGGACACCCCCATCCTCCATCCTCACATCAGCTCCTCTTGCCCTTCCTGGCATTATCTCATCCATTGCCTGTAGAGCTGGGTGGCATCCAGGGATCTCAAAACCTTACAGCTTGATTCCTGGTGTCCAGTTGAGGCTGCTGGATTCCAGCAGATTAAGATTCACTGAGGCCAGCAAAGTCTTGAGATCTTTTCTGTGCTATCCACTGCTGTATCTAGCATGCAGAGAGGGAGATGGTCTTGAAGCCCATGATAATCTCTAGGCTCATCCTGGGCTTAGATTGAGCCCTGGACTACTCTCCCTCCACTTGCAGGAGCACCAGGGTGAGCTGTGACCTGGGGAGATGGTGGAGAGAGATGGTGTGAGGTGGGGAAAGGTCAAAGTGAGCTTTTGCCACGCCTTCAGCTAAACTGGGTGTTCAGGCACCTCCAGTTTTCGGTGCATGAGCACTCAGCCTCACATCTCATTGAGCCACAGCCACAGCCCAGGAGGCAGAGACCTGTACCAGGGTCTTGGTGGGTCTGATCAGGGCCAGCTGACCCCTCCTCTCCCTCAGTTATCCCTGCTGTGATATTTTCACCTGAGCTCCCTCTGGTTACGTTCTCAAGCTGCTAAAGCCAGTGATGTTAGGAGTACCAGGCACAGCAAAGGCAGGGAGAAACAGGGTTTCTCCTTTGCTTTAACAAAGGACTAGTAAGTACTTTTCAGCTGCTTTTTTTCTTCCCCTCAAAGCTTGTTTCAAGGCTTTTTTAGTTTGCACGTAGTTTGTGGCAGCTGGCAGAGAGAGGAAGGGGAATCACTGGAGGGGGGGCTCACAGGAGCCTCCATGGCAGAGGAAGAGAGCTCCATTTCACCCCATCTCACACCCTTCTTTTTCCATCCCTTTTCTTGTCCCCTCAAAGCCTGGTTAAGGAGCCTATTGTACCATCACAGGAAACTGCTGTAACAAAACACAGGGGGAGCTCAGGTGGAAGGAGAAAATGGTGTTTATTTACAAAGTCTCTCCTTATGTTCGGTTTTACCACTTCTGTGTGAAGTCCGTGAGGATTTCCTTCACTCACACACCCACATGCACATGAGCACCAGGATGTGGGTAACACCTTGTGTCCTGTGGTACCAGTACAGGCCATCCTTAAAACCTCAGGCCTGCTGTTTATGTTTTAGTGCTTTCCCACACACCTTTCCATGCATATTTAGGTCATATCAACCTTTGTATTTCTGTCAGAGCAGGCTGGGACGTTGCTTGGTTTTTTCCTCATGATTCAGTGTGGGTAGCTGGGCTTTGACTCAACAAGACGTGTTTCTCAGATGTGGGGATTTGGAGTGGCCTCCAGTCCTTCCAGCTGGAAGAGGCATGGGAAGGTGACTGTGCAGCAGCCTTTGCTGGGATCTCCATTAGCATGTCAGGTTTGTGGGGAGCAGATGTCTATACTGGTGTTTCCTCTGAGCTGCTGCCCAGTTCCTCCACTGTCCTGTCTCACTGGGTCAAGGTCCAGCCAAGTTTTCTTCCAAGTAATGGGTGCTCCAACAGCCTCCACCTTACCAGCCCTGAATGCATCCAGCTGCCCTGAGAGGGACCCCACAACAGGTGACCCATCCCTGGAAGTGTCCAAGGCCAGGCTGGAAGAGGGCTTGGAGCAACCTGGTCTAGTGGAAGGTGTCCCTGCCCATGGCAGTGGGGTTGGAACTGGATGATCTTTAAGGCCCCTTCCAACCCAAACCTTTCTATGATTCTGTGACCATCGTTGTGTTTTGAGGCTGGATACAAAGAAAAAAAGTTCCCCGTTCTTGCAGCTTTCAGTGCTGGAATAGAACCATCTCTCAGTCTGATGCTGGCATTTCTCCAGCCACAATGGACAGGGCAGGTCTGACAGGGCAGGATTAGTGCACTATTGCAGTTTGTTTTCTCAGCACAGGTGTGAATGCTCAGCTGGAACGCTGGATCCTTCCCCACCCACCCTGGTGACCTGGCAGCCTGTGGGCAGCATCCTGGGGTGCATGGGCTCCCCCTGCTCTCCCAGGCTCCTGGAGGGGGTGTTTACAGATTTAACTAAATCATTCCCACAGTGTCAGAGTTCCCCCCAGTCTCAGTACTGGGGCTGTCAAACAAGATGCCAGCTCCAGGTCCTGTGCAGCTGTTTGCCCCCAGCAGCAGCCACGGATCTCTTCCTCACTGCTCTGTGCTGTGACTGTCCCAGCTGCAAAGATCCAAGGTCCTGCATGCCAGATATCCCCTGTGTTTGCCTTGCACAGGGGAGGGTTAATTTGCTGCCTGTGCCTGACTTTATTAATATCCATGGGAATCTCTGTTTGTGAGCACCACACCTTTGTGAAAAGGGATCTTTGCCTGCCCCGTAGGCACCTCTGATGTACACAGCGTGTGCCTGGAGCCTGCTCCAGTTTGCTTAGGTTTCTACTAAGCGATTGCATTCTCTCAGGAAATGTCAAAAAGCATCAATTAATATTTCTCCAGCTCAGGCAGCAGATGTTACACAGATGAGACAAGAGATCTTAATGTGCCCAGGGCTGTTTCGGCTTTCCAGGGCTGGTTGCAGCATCTTGCTGCTCCATCTTCTTGGTGGTCAGACCCGAGATAGATTCAGGCTGTGTTTGGGTGCTGGGGGGGGCTGCAAGCAATGAGTAGGGGGCAAGCAGTGGGATGCAGAGGGCATAAATAGTAGCTGCTGGCCTGGGAGTTGTGGGATGAGTGGCTGTGCCCGTGCTCAGGCATTGCTGTGCCTGTGCTGCCCAGTTTGCCACAGCTGTTCTCTCAAGCAGTTTTTTCTTAATTGCTCCCAGAGGTGGATAAATCACCCAGGGCAATGAAGACAAACCTGTTTTAACTCACGTGTGCTGCAGCCTGAGAATGGGAAGCTGCTGTGTCTCAGTTGTGGAGGCAGGAGAGGGCTGAGACAGCTTACCTGGGCTGCCCCACTGGGAACCTGGTTCAGGGTCACTCCTGGAGATGTGTCCCTGCTTTGTCCCAGACTCTACCTGTGGACATGCCCATTGTAACAGCATCCCTCTGCTCCAACCCCCAGGTGATCAAATACACTCTGGACCCTGTCTGGAAGCCATTCACTGTGCCTTTGGTGTCACTGTGTGATGGAGATATGGAGAAGCTGATAAAGGTAACGGGGAGCCCTCCAGCTTGTCCTGTGAGGATCGGCCTCTGGGACTGACTGTTCAACTCCAAACCCCCATGGCTGCCTTATTAATAAAGCCCAAAGCAACAAACTGCCAAAACTACAAAAAACACCTTCTTTGGGGTCTCCAGCAGGAGAGGCTGGGGACTTCAGCAGGTCTCCTGGCAGGACACAGTTCCTGTGCCTGAGGCTGGTTTGTGCTCTTTCCACCCCAGGTGGTGTGTTACGACTACGACAGCGACGGGGGACACGACTTCATTGGGGAGCTTCAGACCTCAGTGGCCAGGTTGTGTGAAGCCCAAGATGCCTCTCCAGTAAGTGCTGGCATGCTTTTGGGGAAGAGTGAGGAAGGGGCGCCTCAGGGTTGATGACAGAATTTGGTACTTGCATCCCCAGCCTGTGCTAGAAGAAGCCAAGTCCAAATTCCTTTCTCCTTCCACCCGCGTCGTGAGTGACCCAGGCTATGGTTGTAGCTGAAACATCTGAGCTAGAGAGAGATAAGGCAGACTTTGCTGGAAATCAGCCTCTGCTGGGATGTCTGAAGCAGCACCCATGATTTGGGGGTGTCCTGTGGTTTAGGGGGCCAGAAGGGGAGGTGTGACTTGCTGCTGGGGCTGCATCTGCAGCAGGGGCAGCCTGGTCACCAGGAGTGCCAGCTCCCTTGCAACACCAGTTTTGTGCCAGAAGTGTCCCCGTTTTGCCCTGAAGTGCTGGCCAAGATCCGTGGCAGGTGCCTGCTGATGGAAGGATGTTCTGAAGGCCCCTGGAGAGCAGGGATTTACACTGCTGCCTTCACTAGGATTGCAAACCAGGCGTGGGGGTGTGTAAAACACCATGTGTGGAGCACTGAGCTTCCTGTCTGGGGAAACTGAGGCACAAAGGCATGAAAGTGCCCTGTTTAGGACTGCACAGGGTGGTGGTGCCAGAGGCAGGCATTGAGCCCATTTTACCTCTGGAATTGCAACCTATACCCTGGCAATAAAATCTTCCCTTTCAGCCCTGGAGGGAGGGTACCCCCAGGACATGCTGCTGGTGGCATCTGCAGCCACGTGGCACAGGCCAGCACTGCTCTCACACCAGGGTCTGTCTCGTGTGTTACAGCTCGAGCTAGAGTGCATTAACCCCAAAAAGCAAAAGAAGAAAAAGAATTACAAGAACTCTGGGATCATCATTGTCAAGTCCTGCAAAGTGAGTACCTCATCACTGAGATGTTTCCTTCAGCCCCTAACTGGGCTTGGGTCTTCTCAGGCTCCCCCCATCCCTTCTGCCTCTGCCTCTCTTGTGTTTGCAAAGACAGGCCCTGCATAGCCTGATTAATGATGACAGTTGCTGAAACACTGGTTTGTTGGTTTTATTTCTTTCAGATAACCAGAGATTTCTCCTTCCTGGACTACATCCTGGGAGGCTGCCAGCTGATGTTTACTGTAAGGACTTCTGCTTCTCCTTGCCCAGTAACAGCAACACCCATGTAGTGGGCAGAGCTGGGGAGGGAGGTTTTGCATGGCATTGGCACCAGCTTGGGGTGACTTCTGATGGCAGGGAGGAGCTGCCCTTTTTGCTGCTAAACCATGTGGGTTTGGGGATTCTGGGAATGCTCAGGTATATCCAGTAGCATGGAGGGAGCTGGCTGGACTTCAGCTGAAGGCCAGAATTTCAAAAAGACCTCTAGACTCTTTACAAAATGTCACCAACTTCTCTCCCCGTTTCAGGCTTTAATCACCCTCATTTTTTTATGGAAGCTCTCCTTATTCTGAACCCAGATGAGAGGCTTTGGGGATGTTAAAGAGATGATTTTCTCTATTTTTTACTGACATTTCCACCTGCTTTCAAGCTGGACCACAGCTTGTCAGGTGTAAGTAAGCAAGAACATGACAATCCTGAGTGAAACCACCACAATGCAGAAGTGGAGTTCTCAATTTCTGCAAACTTTCCTGCTGCAGCATCCAGAGAGCTGCAGGCACTCACAGTTAGTTCAGTTTGTATTTTGTTGTTTTATCTGAAGACATGATGGGGGAAGAGTAGGAGGAGGAGGAAGAGTTGCTATAGGAACAGCAATGATTGGGAGAGCTTTTTGTGTGCTGTTCTGCCTCTGTGTGCTTTGGTCTTGGTGCCGGAGAGTGAATAGGAGAGAAAATCATTGAATTTATTGGTAGTACAGAGCTCTTGCATGAATTAGGTTTGAATGCAGAAATCTTCCCCCCATCTAAAGATCTGCTGGTTATTGGAGGGCTCCTCCCCCTCCTCCCAAGGCGTCTTTGGTCCAAAGGGTGCAGCACTGCAGAAACACCTGAGCTGGCAGGAGGATGCTGCACACACCCCTTTGGAAAGGCCACTGGTGTCCTCCTCACAGAGGGAGGGAGTGGGCAGATAAGGACTCAAGCCACAGAGAAGAGGTTTGGGGCCCAGTGTGTGCCTCGTGTTGGAAGCAGACCAGCTGTGTCCCCCTCAGACCCCTTGCCCAGGTGCTGCTCTCGCTTCCATTGCTTGCACTAGCAGGGCCCTGCCTGTCTGACTCCATGGAGCCCCCACCCCGTGCCTCAGTTTCCCTCTTGCTCTCTGGCCATGGTGGCTTGGCCAGAGCCAGCTCAGGGGTGTTACAGAGGTGACCCACAGGTTTGGTGAGGCCGTACAGTGGTTTGATGAAGGAGTTGGGTTTTCACAGAACCATAGGGTGGTTTGGGTTGGAAGGGACCTTCAAAGATCATCTCGTTCCACCCCCCTGCCATGGCCAGGGACAACTTCCATTGGACCAGCTTGCCCAGGGCATCATCCAACCTGGCCTTGAACACTTCCAGGGATGGGGTAGCCAGAGCTTCTCTGGGCCACCTGTGCCTCAACACCCTCACTGTGCAACATTTCTCCCTTATCCCCAATCCAAGCCCACACTCTTCCAGTTTAAAAACATGTTCCCTTGCCCTGCCATGCCTGTTTCACCAGCCACCCTGGCACAGGGTGCTGGCATGTCTAGGGCTGTGATGCCTTCTTGCCCCAGCCAGGCCAAGGCCTCTTCTCAGGCAAACTGTCATTTGTCCTCTCCTATTACAGATACAGAGCAAAATCTCCCACAAAATCCCCGAGCTCAATTTAGCCAGTGGAGTTATTTTGGGTTTTGCCTCTTTGCTAAGCAAACAAGTCGAGTGCAGTCACGCTGCCTGTTTGCCTCGTCCCAACCCTCCCTTCCCAGTCATTTCAAATTGGGTGGCTCAGCATCTCGCCTCTTCTGGCCAGATTTATCTGGGTCTGAGATAGGCATTTCTACAAATGCCTTTAAATAGAAAGCCTAATTGAGGAGGGAGAAAAATGAGTGCCTTCCTGACAGAGTCCCCTGAGAGCTCAGCATATGTTAGTCCTTGGGGAAGCCTGGTGAAGAGCAGGTCTTCCTGCCTGCAGGGAAAGATCTGCTCAGGGTTGTGATTCCTTGGTCAAAGACCTTGAGATCCAAATACCCAGATGGCCCTGGCTGCCTTGGTGTCCCTGGGGATACTCAGTTCCTGTGCACCTGGGAGATGAGCAGCAAGAGTCCTCATCAGGAGGGGGTAGTGGCTTGCTCCAGAAGCAGGGGCACCTTATGTGATGCTCATTGATGAAAACTGGAGGTGTAAGAGTGAATGACTTTGCCTAATGTAATATTTAATTAGCTTTTTGCAGGGAGGGTGAAGAAATGGATTTTGTTAAGCTTTTTCAAAGGTTTGAGGTTTGGGGTTTGAGGCAACTGTGTGGGGGCCTCTCAGCAATGAAGGCTTGGGGGGCAGGTCTCTGGTGGCATTTGCTAACAGAGGATGGGTTTATGCATCTCTCTTGCCCTCCAGGTTGGGATTGACTTCACAGCTTCCAACGGGAACCCCCAAGAACCCTCCTCTTTGCACTACATCAACCCCCTGGGGACAAACGAGTACTTGTCGGCCATCTGGGCAGTCGGCCAGATCATCCAGGACTATGACTCGTAAGCACCCTGCCCTTCTGCCACCACCCCTCTTTTGCAGATGTTTCCCAGGCTTCCCAAGAGGCTTCTGGGATTGCATCTGCCTTGATCTGGGGCTAAGGAATACCTTAAGGATGTTATTTACCATAAACATGGGGATGCAGGAGGAGAGGGTTGGGACAGGCTTTCTCCTCTCCCCGCATTGCTGCTGTGGAGAGGAAGGAGTGTTAGCAGAGGTGGAACATCCTCTGCTGGAGGCAGGTGCCCTCAGCTTGCTGTTGTTTCTTGTCAGAGCTGTGACCCCAGATTGCCTCGTTCCTCAGACATCCTGAGGACCGGAGAAAATATCAGAAAAATATCATCTCAGACAATAACAGAGAAAACAAAACAGAATTCTGTTGCTCTCGCTGTGATGGCTTTGGTGACCAAAATGGATTGTTCATTTTTAAAAATCCCCAGGGTTACATGTCTGCAAGAAACGCATGTGTTTGGGCAAGAGGATGCTCTTGGTCTCTATGGGAAACAGAGCAAAGCTGGACTCTTTTTTTTTTTCTCTAAAGATCAAATTCAAGGGGGAATATCTATTCTCTCTGTTCAGCTCCCACTTAAAAGCACTGTATGTTTTGGGAGAAGCTGTGCAAGCCTGCTTTGTGTGTGTCAGTACACCCATATGTTTTCCTTCTTCTCTTCAGAGACAAGATGTTTCCTGCCCTGGGGTTCGGCGCCCAGCTCCCGCCAGACTGGAAGGTGAGCTGCTGTGGCCACCTGAGTGTTTGAGATGGGTTTGTCCTGATACTGCCTGGGCAGGAGCAGAACTGCCAGGGCTTGGTCAGGAAAAAGCTGCTGGGGAGAGGGGGAAAGGGCAGATGTGTCAGCGTGGGTGGGCAGCAAGGCAAGGATGGGGCACACGCAGCCCATTCCTTCATTTCACTGGCAGGAAAGCAGCAGCTCCCTGGCATTAATGGGTAGAGCCAGGCATTGATTCATTCTCCTGGCAGAAGGCAGGAACAGTTCTGGGGAAGGGAAAAGGCCTCTGGATGAATGTGTCAGACGGCAGCTAAGTCTGGAAGGGGGCTGGGAGCTGGGGAGCCTCGATGTGATGTTGCACAGGCAGAGCCTGCAGGGACTGAAGCAGAGGAACTTTCCCAAAAATCTACCTTGATCTTTGGTTAGGATTAGACACTGGTCCTTCAAGGGCTGAGCTGCACATCCTGCTCATCTGGAGGGCAGGGGACTGTTCCTGCAGCCTGGCTGGCAGATGGGGAGCATCTTCTCACGGCTGAGACAATGTGTTGGGACACCACCATCATTAATTACTGGCTGGGTCTCTTGGCCGCTCTTTGCTCACGCCCTTCATGTGCATTTTCTTTCTGCTCACTGGTTTTGAGGCGTTCCCAGCTTCAGGCTGGGGTTGAATCTCAGTCAGCCCTTTGTGTTCTGTGGGAGGGGAGCTGTGCTCTGGGCTGGGCACAGCAGGGCAGATAAGTCATGAGCAGCTGGGAACTGGGCTGGGAAGCTCATCCCTGCCAACCCTCGTGGCCGGGGATGTCCTGCCCGCTCCGGCTTTGTGCTTTTCTCTGCTCTCCCAGCAGCCAGAATTCATGTGACTCAAGTGGGAGCTCTTGCTGTTTGCCAGCCACAGAAGGAGATCCCTCCATGTGCACTTTGGAGCTGATTCATTCTCCTTGGCCTGCAAATGTCTCTGGTCTGTCACTTTATCACTTGTGTTGGGAAAATCTAGGTAGGCAGCTTCCAAGGTCTAAGAGCCAGCTGTTGCCAGGGATTTATTACTTGGGAAGAAGAATGGGAATGGCAAAGGAAAGGGCTGGAAAGGAGCAGCTCGGGATCATCACGGAGAGCATCCTGTTCTGCTGTCCATGTGTGTGAGTCAGTGCCCACAGGAAGGGCACTGCTGGGTTTGGAAACAGCCCTCTGGGAAGACTGGTTGAGAATGCTAGCTGAAGGCTGGGGGTTCTGCACGTGCCCCCTGCAGCCTCCTGTGAGCCTGGAGATACTCTGGAAAAGCCAGCAGGAAAAACACCTCTTTTTCCCCAAAATTGTTTCTAAGCCCAAATAAACCCCAGTGGGGAGTAGCTTCTTCCTCCCAAGGTGCTTGGCCCGTGCCTACAAGTCACCCATGACCCATCATCAGTTGCCTCATGCTATCAGTGGGGCCATCCCTGGTGCTCCTCCCTGCTCCCCTCCAGCCTGGGGGCTTCATCTCTCCCCAGCTCACTCTGAGCATCACTGGCTCCACTCACTCATTAAAGATTTTTCAGGCTATCGAGGCTCCTTGGGTAATTTCAAAGCCAAATCAGCAGCTCTTCACGAAAACCTGTGCCCTGTTGAGGCAGCGGACAGAAAGCAGGGACCCACAGACCCAGGTAAAGATTGCCAAGAGATCCAGGAGGAATAAAGGCTGCTTTGTGCTCCCGTTGCCATGGCTCCCCCAACGCTCCTCAGGCGCTCGTCAGAGCGAGGTGTTTTGCACACAAAAGTCACGTTGGAAATGTCAAAGAACATCTTGCCGTGTAACAGCTCTGTAGAGAGCCTCGAGTGGTTTCCTAGCAGGGAGCAGGAGAGGGGAGCAGATGGGCTGTGGTGTCTGGGGGATGAGCAAAGGCAAGGCAGCAGCGGAGAGGGGGATTCTTAATGTCGGGAGCCCCACTGGTCACCTGGATTTGGGAGATGGGGTCAGCCAAAGGAAGCTTGGCCGATGTGCAACCCCCAAGGCTTTCCAGCCTTTTGCCTTCTCTCTCTATATATATAGGGAAACTGAGTCATGGCAGGGGTGGGATTCCTTCTAGGGGTGGCAGAAAACCCTCTGTGAGGTTAGTCTTACCTTTTGGGGTGGTTCAGAAGTTTCTCCCTGTGAGTTACTGGGGAATGGGATACCTGCAGGTGCTCCATGTACATTTAACTGGACTCCACAGAAACTGTTTTCAAAGTACAAGCTGAATAGGGAATGACATGTTTTTTTTAAAATGTTTTGTTATTTTGAAGCTCTCCTGTTGATTTTTTTTTAGCAGATATGTATATATAGATATAGATATATTTTTATATATAGATGTATATATGGAAAATTCATAAAAACTCCAGAGGAGGTTTTACAACACTTCTGCCATGTAGGGTTTCTGCTCTGTAGACAGTGAGGAACACAGCTTCAAACCATTTCATTGCTTCTTAAAAGAAAGAGAAGCTCCTCTTTTGCAGTGTGAAACATGGAAATATTTCTGCCTGCCTTGTCTATAAATACTCGCAGCAGAATTTTGAATGTCTTCTTAAAAAAAAAAAAAACAAAAAAACAAGCGCATTACAACCACAAGTCAACTGAGTTTGGGGATATTGTCCAAAGTCAAGGCTGCTGTGAGAAGGGGTGTACACAAAGCACAGTCGTACATTCAGCCTGTCTCTAACCTGGTGGCTGTGAGAGTTGCTGGTTGTGCTCTGCAGGCCTGGAGAGACCTAAGCAGGCTGTGGCCGGCCACCAGCCGGGCAGCCCGTCAGCCTTGCAGCCTGGAGATGACTTTTGGTTGACTTTACTTTTGTTTGGTTGCTATTTCCCAGCCCACAGCCTCTTTGTGGAAACAGTTTCTGCTGCTTTGGACACAATGCCCAGCCCAGCTGGAAAGTCTGAATCAGACGCGTGTTGCGTTTGCAGCCTCGGGAGGGCTCCGGCTCCCGACGGCGCTTTGGAGGACACTCGTTTTTGCCAGCCTTGGGAATATGCGTGTCCCAAGGCAATTCCCTTGCTGAAAAGCTCAGCAAACCTCCACCCTTCCGAGAGGGAGACAATATCCTTGTTTTGTAACACTGGCACGAACAGGCTGGGAGCTTTTTGTTTCCAAGTCCTTGAGCTGGTGGCCTGAAAGCCCAAATCACCCTTTCAACTTTCAGAGGCTGCACATCCTTGGTGCTCCTGAGATCCTGCTTGCTTCTTAGAGTGCCTGAATTGCTGGGATCAGAGTGGGGAATGTCCAACCCCACACATCTGGTGGCTGTTCCACAAGCAGGCTGTTGACCCACACCAGCACTGTAAAGGTTGATACTGGAAGCCAGGAGCCCTCTCTGGGCTGGGCTGCTGAGCTGCCTCTGCTGGCAGAGATGGGTTCAAAGCAACTGCTGTCCAGTGCATCAGGCCAGGGATCGAGGTGTGAGGGCTGTCTGCTCTTGCCACAAGACCTTTTTTGCAAGACCATCTCCCTCAGCTTCAAAGGAGGTGGTGGAAAAGCTAAAGGATCTTGGATGTGCTGGGTGGAAGGATGGGTTCATGGGCAATGAAAACCAGCCCAGGCTGTGCTGGGGCTCCTTGTCCATCACACACAAGTTTTTAGGTCACCTCTCCCACGCTGCCTTTCACCCTCCTGCTGACCCAGATATGAAGTTTATCAACTGCTGGTTTGTCATTGTACCTGACATGCCAGACCAGGTCTCCAACACAGCTCACTCTGGGCCTTCTTCCCTCCTGCTGCATCATCCTCATGCAGAGAGATGGGGAATGAAGATGCTGCCAGGAATGGGACTCCCTGTGAGGAGCTTGAGTTTTCTCCCCTTATAACCTGCAGCAGGATGAAGTTGTTTTTCCTAGTGGCTGGTGAGATGGCACAAGTGGCTGAGAGCATCCCTTCTGCCTGCTTCCCCTCTGGGCAGCCACATGGACAAACCTGCTTTGATGGCTGTAGAAGAATGTATGGTGTGATAATTTCAGGAGACTCCATGATGGAGGCACTGGAGAACTGGTTCATCCTCAAGTGCTGCTCAGCCCTGACCATGTCTGTGTTTGCTGTTTGGGTAGCAGAGGGCTGGGAAGTGTCACTGACCCAGCAGGATGGACCATAACTCTCTGACCACCTGGTTCTGCTCCAGGGGAGCATCACACCTAAACCAGCCCTGCAGCATCAGCTAAACTGATAGTGAGTTGCCTGCCTTGCACTGGCCCTCCAAATTAATTTGGGTCTTTTCTTCTCCACAGGTATCCCATGAGTTTGCCATTAACTTCAACCCCAGGAATCCGTTCTGTTCAGGTAAGCATCTACCAGGCCTTTAGGGCTCCTTAGATGCCTTCAGTGCCTTCTGTCCTTCCTCTGCATTTCTTCAACAACACCTTCATCCCTGGAGGTGTTCAAGGCCAGGTTGGATGGGGCCCTGATTGACCTGATCTAGTGGGTGGCATCACCACCCATGTCAGCGTGGTTGGCACTAGGTGATCTCTGAGGTCTCTTCCAACCTGAACCACTCTATGATTCTGTGGTCACGAGCAGTTTTCAAGGCACGTTCAGAGACAGGCATGAAGGGTGAAGCAGAGCACACGCTAAAGGCACGCTTAGAGGAAAGCACAGAAAATTTGGGGGTGTGTAGGAAGGCCCAGGGTAGGATACAACTGGATTCAGACTGTGCAAAATCCGCCCTCGCTCTGCTGTCTGGTGTGTCCTACCAGCCGTCTGCTCCCCCAGCGAGGCTGCAAGAAACACAAGGCCTGTTCAGCAGATGGGCAATTCATGCTTAATGCTCCCTTTAGCAGCTGAGAGCTGCTCACAGTGATGGCTGAAGGACTGCTCAAGTCCTAAGGGGTAAGGGCTACCGTGGACCCTGTCTATCTGGTTTTTTGGTCGTGTTCAGAGACCAGGAATTGCTTTTCTTTTTGCTCCTCCTCCTTGGCTGATTCTGAGATTTTTTCACAATCCCAAGGAATGCTTTTGTTGACTGTGGGCTCTACGAGGGCTTCCCTACCAAAGAAGGTCTGAGGACCCACTGCAAAATGACTAAAGAGCAAAACTTGGGTATTCAGAAATTTGGAGTGGAAGAAACTTGTGGATCTGGATGAGTCGGGCAGGAAGCAGGGGGAATAGATCTGACTTCACCTGCATGACAGCATGAGCTAATAATTCCTAATTGGGCTTGCTGTGGTCCTGAGTGGTAAGACTCTGTAATGCCTGGTTTCTCTGCTTTCCCTGAAGGTGTGGAGGGCATTGTCCAAGCATACTCTGCCTGCCTGCCCCACATCCGCTTCTACGGACCCACCAACTTCTCCCCCATCATCAACCACGTGGCCCGTTTCGCTGCCCAAGCCACCCAACAGGAGTCTGCATCGGTAAGTCTGTCAGATTCCATGATGTGCTGGCAATCCTGAGGGCTTTGGGCAGGGCAGCACAAAGCCTGAGCTGGGTTTCATGTCCTTCCCTTCTCTGTGGGTCCAGCCTCGCCAGCGGTGAGCCAGGTGTCCTCCTAGGGGTGTGAAGAGCATCTGAAGTCTGCAAGATAGAGCTCCCTCGGGTCCCTGTGGCAGCAGGCTGCCCGTGGAGGATGGCAGATCTGGCCCCTGGGTTTTGCTGGCCAAAACACCTCAGCCTGGGCACCAGCAGCTGCGTGGCAGGATGTGTTGGGGTAAAAGCTTTCCTGATTCCTGCCTGGAGCAAAGCAGGATCACACCTAAAACCTGTTCCCCACGAGGACCTTTTCCAGCCTTGCTGTGAGTGCTGTTGCTCTTCCCAGCTCCAGGCATAAGGAAATACTGAATTTGGTTTAATTCAGCACAGATCCAGGTCGCTCCTTATTTTTTAGTTTTCTGTGTCGCTGTCAGTGGGGGAGGGAGAGCCCACGGGCTCGGCACCGAGCAGAGGCGATAATCGTATGCAAATTGCACCCCTCTGCTGGCACTAATAGTTTAATCAAGGGAGATTTTAAATAATGGGCACTAATAGTGCCGTCAGAGGCACGCCTGGCTTGGCTCCGGCGTTTTTTTGGCAGCACAAAGCGTTATTGATGAGGGATCTCACTCCCCCGGGGTCTTCTCCTCTTCCATCCCATCTTCAGCTCATGCATCAAAGCCACCCCTGGTGCTGATGGCTTCAGTGGCTGCCTGGACCTGCCCTCCTCTTCCTCCCGCTCTCGCTTGCTCCCAGCATTGCAAATAAAACCAAAAATACTCGTAGTTTTTCCATAGCAACATAGATCACAAACAGAGCCCTCAGCTCTTAAGGGATGGGAGACTAAAACATCCTGGGGCTGGGGGAGGGACAGAGGGATATTACACGATTTGACTCCTGGGGAAGGATTAATAAGCTTTGGGGAATTTAAACTCACCTTTCCAGCAGAGTCCCTGCATCCAAACCGCCCCTTTTCCTACCTCATGCTGTTTAATGCTGCCTAATCCCTTCAAGCCCTGCTCTCCTGCCTGAGCCTAATTGCTGATATCATTAACAAACGGATCGGGAATCATCCCAGGAGCCCACATGGGTGCAGAGATCAGCCATTTTAACAGGCAAAAGAGAAGAAAGGAGGCAGCTGCTGCAGGGTTGGTGTGCGATGGACCCCCCCAGCCTGGTCCCTGTACACCAGCAGCTCTGATTGCAGCTTGCCACGGGTGCCACCCTGGCTGGGTACTGCAGCTGGAGCCCAGAGGTGCCACTAGCACCCCTGTCCTGCTCTCATGTCCTGACACCACTGCTCCTTGGGGAATTTCCCACTGATGCTCTCTGGCAGTGCCCCTGGTCCCTTGCTAACAGTGATGCTCATTGCCCCTACACAGCCCCTGGGCTCTGAGGCTGATGCCCAGCATCAGCTCTTACTCCTTTTGACCTCTGAGATATGTTGTGATAAACATTTGACAAGCTCTGCCTCCCCACCCCTTCTCCTGCATATTTTCCATGTTTCCAGTAGAGAGGCCAGTCAGGGAAGGGGAGAATCAGCTTAAAGTCATTATCCACTCTTCCCCTCAATGTTTAATACTCTTCCTCCCGTACTGGTTCCCAGACAGGGTGAGGTCTGAGTCCTGCTTCCAGTTATGACCAGTGCAGGTCCTCTCCTGAGGTTTAGTCTTCTCCTCCAGACTCAAATGTTGCCGTCCTGCTCTGCAGACTTACGTTTCACCATGATTTGTTCTCAAAAGTTCATATTTAGATAAAAACTAAACCCTGGGCAGTGTTGTGCAGGCAGGGTTAATGCTTCAAAGGAGGCTGGAGTGGGGAAGGGTCTGGCTTGGGAAATCATCCTCACCCATGTCCTCAGTTTGTGTTTAAGCTCTACCTAAGCCTTGTTTCTACTTGGAGTTTAGCACTGGAGGGCATCCAGACAAGATGAGGCTTAGGGAAGGTTTCAGGAGATGTGGGCTGGAGGAAGACCAGAAAAACAGGCTTGGGGCAGTGCTCCTTCCTTTGCTTTTCCAGGATGCTGCACTAGCGGTTTTCAGAGGAAATGGAAAGAATGAGGAGGGGAACAAAGGGCTTTAATGCTCTTAAGTGCTTGTTTTCTTCATTTCTCCAGCACCCACAAGCTCTGTTATGTGCCAAGATTGAGTCACTACTTTCCCTAGAGAGGGACGAGATGGGATTTTGGGGGGTCCACATGGTCCAGGTTTGCTGAGCTGAGTCCAGCAGGACCATCTGTCCATCTCTGTTTGTCCATCCTTCCCCAGCTCTGCAGGACTGGCCCTGGTGCCCTCCTTTTCCCAAGGGAGGGGGAGCAGCTTCTAATGTTGCTGTTCTGTCATCCCCCAGCTTGCTGGTACCCTCTGCATCCCCTCTCAGTGCCTCCATACCCACGGCTTTGTACAGGAGATGGACAAGCCCTGAGCAGGGGATGGCCCCACAGCTTGGCAGTGCAAGACAGGAGATGCTCCCCATCAAAGCAGGGAGGTGTTGATGAGGAGCACCTCAAAACACACCCCAATGTGTGCAGGCAGGGGGAGGTTTTGTCTCCCAGCTGGGCTCATGTCCCAGCCCTGAATTCCTTCTGCCCCTGAGAAGCCCTGTACAGTTTAGAGGTTGGGGTTTTTGCATCATTAAGTACAGTAGATCAGTAATTCAGAAAAATATTTTGGGGTGGGAGCTGGTTTGTTGCCTGTTTAAAATCTTTCAAAAGCCAGGGGAATAGGAACACCTGAATTTCTGGGTTCTGCTAAAGGGAGTGATGCCAGCTGTTCTGGGAAATGGTGAACCTCACCCCCAAATCCCAGGGGACCTGCCACCCCTCTCCAGGTGTGAAGCACCCTGGCCCCTCACAGCCTGCAGCGTGGGCCCTGGCTGCGGTGTGGGGGGGTACTGGCACCCCACTGGGTCTGACCCTGTGCCCTCCCCTGCTCCGCAGCAATACTTCATCCTCCTCATCATCACGGACGGGGTGATCAGCGACATGGACGAGACGAGACACGCCGTGGTGCAGGCGTCCAAGCTGCCCATGTCCATCATCATCGTGGGCGTGGGCAACGCCGACTTTGCTGCCATGGAGTTCCTGGACGGGGACAGCCGGGTGCTGCACTCCCACACCGGCGAGGAGGCCGTGCGCGACATCGTCCAGTTCGTGCCCTTCCGGAACTTCCGCAACGTGAGTGAGGGCGGCGGGGAGCTGATCGCAGGGGAAATGGGCTGTCAGACCTGGAAACCACCCTGGAAGTGCAACACCCATGCACAGGCACACAGAGGCAAGAGGTACCTGCCTGTCTTGCCCTGTCCTGGCCTGTCTTGCCACCCCTGAGGGATGCTCCGGCATGGATCACACAAATCAGCGCTGCAGGCAGGGGCAGGGAGAGGTACCTGTGCTCTGCATCTCTGCAGTGGGCTCCACCTGAGCACACCACGTTTCTCCACTCCCTGTCCTTGTCAGGTGGGAGCAAACACCAGTGACTCAGAGCAGGGTCTGGGTTCCTGCAGCGGGGTGGGGCAGCACTGGGTGCACATCCCTCACCACAGTCCTGTGCTGGATTTGGTGTCTCCCACCCCGGTCTCATCCAGCACCCCTGATGTGCCACACACCGAGGGCTTCATGCTGAATTGCCCTCAGGAGGAGCCCCATGTCCCCTGATCCCCTGTAGGAAGAGGCAGTGGTGGCACTGGCCCTGCACGTCCCCTCTGTGGGATGGGTCCATTGCAATCAACCAGGAGACAGCTCTGGGACAGAGGCTGTTGCTGGCACAGGATTGATTGCCAAGGATGCAGCTTGTGCTTATCTTCCCTTTCTTTGCAATTGATCAGTTGTCTCTCTGTTTCACCTCCTGCTACTTAGACCTGTTTTATCTGACCTACCCAGCATGTTTTATTCCCCTGTACCAGTGAATTATCTCCTGGTAGTATAGAATATAATAATCCCAGGTGTATGAAATGCTGGCTATCACTAGACTCTAGGGGGTATTAAATGAAATGCCAAGATCTGGGTTGGGGACAGCCCTGCCGTGTTTGCTCAGTCGGTCCCCTGTGGCTGTCCTAACACTGGTGTTGGTTCCCTTTGGCTCACAGGTCCCCAAGGAGACCCTGGCCAAAGCTGTGCTGGCAGAGCTGCCCCAGCAAGTCGTGCAGTACTTCAAGCACCAAAACCTGCCACCCATCAACTCAGAGCCCGCCTAGAGCTGTGCCAGGCTGCACCCTCTGCATGTCATCGAAGCCTGTTGGTCCTGCCAAAAGCACGTTCCACATGCTTTTAAGAGAAGAATACCCTCCCTGAAACACTTTGTACTTCTTAATTTAATTGCTAAGTTCTTAAGACTCATCCCAGCAAAGCGTCTGGATTCATTTTGTACAGTCTTGGCTCAAGGTGACACTAAGCAGCCAGGCCATGCCTTGGTCCTGCTCCGTTGAGTCACTTTTCAGTATTGAATGTACTTTGTATAATTTCAGTGGTACAGGATACAATTTTTATGATGAAAACTTGCTTTTTCCAAGCAATGAAATGCTTAATATATTATTATCATTCAATGAACTGGTCATTGTATAGTTCATGTATTTGTGCTGTACCTGTACACCTGTCAGGTTCTGTGTTCATTTTTATACTGTGTACATGTTATATTTGTTATACTCAGGTTAATAAAGAAACTTGGACATTTAAAACAAGAGTCTCCTAGATGGGAAGGTCTGGGAGCAGTGCTGGATGTTTGGAGTCACCCTGACAGGGCCTGTCTGGTCCCTCAGCTGCTCAGCTGGCTGTGCCCCAGGATCAGCCCCACGCTGTCAACAGCAGCATCCCAGAGTGAGATTTAGTGAAGGTGGATATCCTGGGGAAGGCAGCATGCCCTTAATGCCTGCCTGAGCTGTGTGCTTGGGAAAACCCCGGTGACCCCACAACAGCCCATCAAAGGGAGTTTCATGGTTCACTGCTGCTTCAACTCTAGAAAATTTTCCAAGTCAGAGTAACAAAAGCTCCCTGCTGCCTGCGAGAAGATGGGCTGGGTAATGAAATCCTGCTCTCCAGCAGCTGCTTTGAGCTGCTCATCAGCAATGTGCTAATTGCTGCTTTCTGCTGTTCCTAACTAGATTAGGGTCTTTTGAAGCTGAGTATGCTGTTGAGTATCCGGCAGGGATCACCAGCCCTACTCCAAACTCAAGTAGACTTGACTTGAGTCTCCTCCCCATTAGTGGAAGCTTTTGAGGTGGGAGGTTGCTGTCCCTATATAAAGCCTGCAGCCCTTTCAGCACAGGCATGTGCTACTGGTTGTGCACTCTGCCACAGACCACCCAGGAACCTTGTGGCTGTCACTGCTGCCACTGAGCCCCCAGCACACAGACAGCCCCGGGCAGCCCCACAGTGCTGGGTGAGACCCCATCCCCTGGGAGAGGTGGGACTGCTCCGTGAAACATTTGCTTTGCAAAACCTCCTGGAAGGGAAAATAAACAACCAACACCACCCTTTTCCAAAGGGAGAAGGAGCCTTTGAAGGGTGGCTTGTTTAAAAATAATGCTGTATCCAGCTCAGCTTCCAGATCGAAGTCTGCGGCTTTGGGAAAAAAAAAACAACTTTTTTTAAATTTCCATAAGAGAACCTCACACGCAGCTGCAGGAGCTCGTAAGCTCTTCTGCTAGTAGAGTGTTTGTGGGGGTTTGTCGGGTTTTTTTAACACCTCGCTGAAGCTTTAACAACTAGCACAGACAACAAGCCGTTTATTGAGCTGTCCCTGGGGAGGGGATGAAGCACACACTATGCTGTCATGGTTCTTCCTTAAAAATAACCAAAAAAAAGTATCTAAATCCACCACTGAATGAGAGTTGCTGGAGCCAGCCAGCCAAAGCCAGCTCTGGCAGCCCGGGGTTACTGCCACAGCTGCCCTTTTCAGGTCGGATTCATCCTCCATCCCATGCACCCTGCACTTCCAGCACGTCTCGCAGGGCACTGGAGTACGTTCGTGTCAGATCCTTTCTGATGTACAAAGGTAAATGGGACCAACAGACCGAGTGAGGAGCTGGGACAGCTCTGCAGTGTGTTTACACGGGCCAGGCCCTGAGAACAGCACAGCTGACTCAGACTCAAAGGCATTCCCCAAGTGTCCCATTCTTCTAGGAACAGGAGAAAGGCAGAGGCCTCTCCTCTGCTTTTCCTGGATTATGTCTCCTCCTGGCCTTGCACGGCCCAATATACACACACCATAATATACACACCACCTCCCCTGCAGCCCACCACATCTGCCTCAACTGGCTGGCAACTCCCACTACAGATTTCTGTCTAAATCAGGCATTTTGACTGCAGCTGTGCAAGATACCACTCAGGAAAGTGGCCCCAGGATGCTCACAGCTGGGCCAGGCTGCTCTGACTCTCTGACTTCTCTACGGTCAGATTATTGATCTACTTCAAGGCCAGGGAAGAACATCAGCAGCTCTCATACCAACTCCTTGAGGGCTCTTCTTGCCCATGCAACTTTAATTTTAAAAATGGTTGATTGTTTGTTTTTTTTGTGCTCCACTTCCATTTCACTATAGCTCAGTAAAATGAAAGTCAGCAAAACCAAAACATTAGGGAGGCTGCATGAGAGCTACTTATTTTCCACCTGAAAGTGCCATAATTACAGTAGCTAAAGAAGAGGCAGGAGCAACTCTGGAGCAAACACAGGAGGTGCCAGACAGCCCAGAAGAGGGGAGGAATTACAGTGTGTTTGTAAGGATCTGATTGTAAAGCAGGGCTGTGCAAACAGAAAGGGAAATTATTTGGCTAAGGATAGCTTCACTGTGAGCACAACTGTCCCAGTTTCCTCTGGAAAATTCAACACTCAAGCTAAGGCATGAATCCACTATAGGCCTTGTTTTCTCTGCTTTTAGCCCAGCTGCTCCCTCAGAAGTCCCTCAGTGTCACCTCCAGGTACCTGCCCTTTGGTACACACTGAGCAGCTGCTGTCTCACAAGTGTAATACGTAGAGCAGGACTGCACAAAGACACTTCCACCCCTGATCAGCAGAGCTGAGCTATTCCAACCCTCCAAACTCCCATCAGCACACTGGGATTATTAAAAGGATGGGCTCCCAGCCCTACTTCTGGAGTTCTCCAGCTTCTGTAGAAAGGAGTTTGGCTGAACAGGGGAGTCCCACCTGCTCTGGATTCAGGCCCTTTAGGACACTGCTGCTGAAAAGCTGCACGACTTGTCAAGCCCCAGTGCTGGAGCAACAGCCTTTGAGCAGAAAAGCCCAACTCCAGCTCCTGTGAATTCACTCAGGCCAAGTTTTCCATCACCACCTCTGCTTTTGTGCAAAACTAACCTACACCTCTCCTGGATGGTGGTTTGAGGGGAGGGCTGGTTGGGTAGAGCAGAAATTGATTAATGGAATGAGAACAATTATGAATGGCACAAGCAGAGATTAAAAAATGCATTCAGAACGTCTTTAATCATGTAACACTAAAACTTCTTTACAGTGTCATGGCAATCTACACTTCACCATCTGCTCAAATTTGGTTCTGCCCCCATTTTTCAAATACAGAATAAAAATGACATTTTAAAACAGAACACATGGCTGCTTCTACAAGACTTCACTGCTTCAAGTGATTATTTTTTGCCTGCTAGTCTTGTATAAACTTCTTAAATCAACATAATTCTTCCCATAAGAATTGTGAAAGATAAAGCTCTCTCCTCCATACCCTCAGACCTTCGTTACATGGTTAGGTGTGCCTTCTGCTTCAGGATGGCAGCTTTTCTTCCAGGCTCAGGATGCACCCCAGAAATGGAAAATTGGGGGTGGGGGTGGGGGGAAATAATGAGTTACTTTAGGAGTATCTGAGTGTATTAAAGTTGAGAGGTTAGCTAGAAAGATTATATTTGGGGCAGAAGGATGCAACAAGCATCCATCAGGGCTTTGGAAGATACTCTGCACTACATTATACACGGAGGGATTCTGTTATGGACCATCAAAGAAACTGTTGCCACGAAAGACAGAAGAGACAATCTTCCCAGTGGAATTAATAGTGCCTTCACTGTCTGAGCTGGACTCCGAATCGCTGCTCCCCGAGTAGGCGCCCAGGCCAGGCAGGATCCCAATGCACACGGCTGCTGAGGGACAGTGCACCGTGGAGCCTCCCACTGAGCTGCTCCCCAAGGGGACACAGGAGGGTTTTTCTGGAAGAGAGAAACCTCAGTCAAAATCTGGAGTGCAGGAAAGGGCTTTCAACCAGCCCAGGAACCGCCACGTGTCACTCACCTGCTTTCCCCACATAAGTGGCGGATGATTTCAGGATTTAATTAAAGCATAAGGCAGCTTTATGCTGTAATAAAGCCATTCTGATAGGAAGGACTTGCTACCTTAGGGAGTTTTTTTCTTCTCATCACTAGTTTAAGCTCTATGCTGGCATTACAGATTTTTTATTCTAAAGTTGTCAGTTTGATGCTTGTCAAGTACCAAACCAAATAAAGAAGAATAAATGGCTCTGCTTTGAGTAATTGAGTATTCCTTTTGCAATATAACAGCATAGTTGAGAAAAAGTTTTATTCCATCGTTCTGCTAGTCAACATCTCCCATCTTCCATGGCTAATTAATTATTTCTGCTGTTCTGAAAGTTTACTGAACAGAAGGAGATTCAGGAAACGCCTTGGGTTGTCGTTACACAATTGCAGCTCACCCGATTTGTGTCAGAGTATCTTGACAGCAAGTCAATTGCAGCCCTGACAGCTAAACCTGAAACACAACTTAATTTTTCTTCTAGTTCTCCACAATTTTCTGAAACAAATTGATTTCAGGATGGACCGAATCACTTCAGAGCATAAAGCTGAAGTGGATGTATACAAATACATGCAATGCTGCTGTGAAGAGGAAGGAAATGATTTGTTCTCCATGTCTCCTGCCCAGAGAACAAGCCTTAAGCTTGAAATGCACCTAAGGAAAATTCCATTACTTATCAGGTTAAATTCTTTTAGATTAATAAACTCTCTAAGGAAGGTGCACAGTCTCTATCTGTGGAGGCTTAAGAGCAGCTGAGACAAACATCTGTCGTGACTGGTTTGGGCAGGGGACATCCTGATAACCTGCAGAGGTTCCCTGCAGCCCTATTTTCCATGAAGGCTGTAAGCACCCACACTTACCATTTCTACTGCTTTAAAAGAGAATGTGCCAACTAAAGTCTGTGCTGTCTTGTCCAGTGAAGGAACAGGAAAGCTAAGCCTCTATGGGATTTAACCCCAACTCAGCTGCTGTTCAGTGACAGACAGGCAGCTTTCCACATGCAGAAGTTGGGACATACCTTGATTCTTTTCGTCGTGGTCAGTGTCTAGTTTCAACCTCTTCACACTGTTACCACCATCTGAACTGTGGAAAAAATAAGAAAGTGACTTGTTCCTCATAGGCAACCACTTAATTACTGTGAAGTCATCGTCACACCTTTGCCTCAAATGCTACAACAAATGCCAGCAGGGTCCCCTGATGGCCATCACCACTTCCAGCTGCCATTAACTGAGGCTCCTTGGGGAACATGCAGGATCCAAGGAAGCATCAACACCTCCACTACAAGTACCACTTGTTAACCTGGGAAAGGGACACACCTCTTAGAGTCCAAGTCAAACCCCTTGCACAGCAACCCAGAGCTGCCTATTCAGCAGGACGTGCCCCACAGGAGACTGGGAGTGACTACCTGAGCTTCAGACACCCACAGGACCACAGCCTTGCACATTTGGATGATTACCATGCTTGCTGGTGCCAGCACCCACGGCTTCTCCCTTCCAGGGCTTCCTTCCCCTCCTTCAAGCACCTAGAGAGCCTGTTCTAAAAACACCTAGAAATTTTGCACCCAGTAAGCCCAGACAGTCTTGTAACAATTCACAGAGCTGCAGTGTCTAGAAAGGTCCTTTCTGGGTCCAAAGTGGCATTGAGAGAAAAGAGCATGAATTGGACTTCTGACTCTTCAGAGCTTCTGTAGCTCTCCCCTGTCACTGCTCAGATTTCTCCCGCTCCTGCATGTTCCCAATCCTAAGGCATCTACATAAACAAATGCTTCCCAGATTCAGCTGTGATCAATTGATGAAGCATGAGCATTATTATGCATTAACTCTTTTCTGTCCCTAGCAGAACATGCAGTACAGATGAAAGGTTATTCTGTGCAGAGAGCTTTTAATAGTAATACATCCTTTACAGGAAATTACAAAGCTCAGGGAGCAGATGTCGAGCTCACACTACACTCACTTTGGGCCACTTTGCAATAAAAGATAAGATGGCAGAAATAGAAGACTGCAAAGCAAGTCTGCAATGGCACTGACATGTCAGTTAAGATGCTCTCTTTAAACAGATGCCATCTGCAGACTTTACAAGTACCATTAAGCACATGCTAGCTCCTTTTCTACATCCTAACTATTAGTTACAAGACAAAAACAACACTACTGGCTGCTTGTTATCAGCTCAGGGTTTTTCTTCTTTGCCTTCCCAAAACCCAAACTATCACCCAACCCTACATACATTAGGTAGTGGAAGTGCTTACTTCAGTTTTAAGACCTGCAATTACTGCTGTACTGGGAGCTAAACATCACCCTATAACATAAGCTTCTAAAATAATCTCACATTCTCTGAGACGATTCGAACACATTGAATTTTGAGATGCCAGTAATCATCTTAAGTATTAGATGATTCATCTGTGGGAAATAAGTCTGGTCCCACATGCCTGGTTTCTCCATAACCTGTAGCACACCAGCAGCTGTGTTTGCAGGCCAAGATCAAAGCAGCAAACACAAGCCCAGCTGCTACCTCCCTGGGATGGAAAGGGTGTTGATGTATCAGTGCAAATCACTGATAACACATGGGAAATTTCTTTGATGTCCTCAGGACCAAACTGGTATACAAAGCTCCTCTCTTGTAACCTTGTCTCCCCCATGCTGTCCCCAGCAGTGATTAAAACAATCCATTTTAAACATAGGTAAAACTGGCTGATAAAGTGGGCAACCTGAATGAAATTGCATTCATGAGGTGACACTGATATCTACAAACAGAGATGTAAAATAGATTCCCTCGAACTCCAAGCAGGATTGCCCAAGCCTGGCACTCTAAAATGAAGAGCCTACCCACTTGCTTTACACACACTTATCTATTTGAATTGCTTCATGTTTTTCCCCACAGTTTGTGAGAGCCTATAGAAACAAGACTGGTCTTTTCTTATACCTTCCCCCTTTTTTCTTTAGGGCTAAGGTTTACATCTCACTCTCTGAAGGCAGTTTTGGCCTGTCTCCCTTTATATTGCTAACTGGGTTCCGTTCCTCATGAATTTATAGAGGTGTGAAACTAACCTTCTGTGTTTCACAGCTCCTGCCAACAGCTTTGCCTGAGAAAATTTGTTCTTGTTTTCCACTGACTTCATGGGCAATTTCTTCTCAGTTTCCTTCTTTGGGTCCATACTGACTCCCACTTTAGTGAGAGTGCTGTGAATTAAGGGTTAAGGATCAGCCAGGAAGGAAGGGGAGAACAGACATTTCCTCCCTGATATATTTAGCCAGCTCTGCTGACAGCAGTGACCGAAGTTCATTCACATATTCTATCAAAATAAACTTATTTGTAATGACATTGAGCTGGTAGCCTCAACCAAAAGAGAAGATACTTCACCCTCTGGGGTCAAAGCTCTCTCGGGTATCAGGACCAGCTCTCCCTGTGAAGATGCCCAGGCAGCAGCCTGGGAGCTGCTGTTCTGAAGCCAGAAAGGTGTAACACAAGACACCCAGCATCCATACACATACCCACCATCCTGACTTTTCCTAAAGGCTTTAGAAAAGCAAACAGGTCAGGCTGGACCAAAACAAACAAACCAAAAAGGCAATGCAGTACTTCCCCTGCTATGGGGATCAACACATTTGTCGTTCAAATTTGCTGCTCCACACTCTAATCCTTACCAGAAAAGCTAAGTAGCAATATATGCACTCACTTCCACCCCCTGAACCCTCCTTTTGCTGAGCCCAGCAGATTTCAGCCTAGCAAGACAGAACAGCTCCATTTTTTTGTGTTTGATCTTTAGCACTCCACCTTTTCAGCTCATCTCTCTGTAAGGGCAACATCTCTCTGTAAAGGCCTCTACAGCTGGTCTGAGCACCAATTCCAAGAGGACAGATTGGTTAAGGGGGGCTGTAGTCCAAGATTCACCC
The DNA here is from genome assembly GCA_013400775.1 of Chaetops frenatus. Lineage (NCBI taxonomy): Eukaryota > Metazoa > Chordata > Aves > Passeriformes > Picathartidae > Chaetops > Chaetops frenatus. Next base: position 173,831 of record VZTR01005383.1, on the reverse strand, counting down.
AAAAAGATTGCAGCTGCACAGAAAAGCTAAGTAGATTAAAACAGTGTTAGCAAGATGGAATGCAGCTGAAAACTATAATGAAATGGAGAAGCTTAAGCAGGTTCTCAGATGGGATAAGAAGGAGCTGGGTCTGTTTGTTACTAGGGCATACTCTGCACACACTGAACCTTGTGGCAGGATCTGATAACCATGTCCAGCTGTATCTGATGAAGAGAGGTCTGTCAAAGACCCTGTTTGTAGATGAGGTGCCAGGAGAGTCACAAAATTCTGCAAAAATTTTCAACGGCACAGGCAAAAGCAAATTAACCTAGTTTAAAAGTATGTTTATAAACTCAAATCTAGTGTTCTAACTTATCCAACTAAAATTCCACAAGCTGGAGTTTCTCAGCTGCCCCAGTCACTGCAGACATATATTACATAGTGAATTTCACATTGATGGCCCATATATTTGAAGCCATAGCTTTTTTCCTCACAGAACATCTGGAAATCAAAAACTCTTAGCCATTGCTTTGAAGTCACACATTCAGTCTCCAATCACTTTACAGACAGGAACATTCAGATGCCATTTATTATTTGATTTTCCTAAGGATACAGCAGTAACCCAGACTGCTCCTTACTTCAACCGAAAGTCTTCTCAGCCCAAACCAATTTCAGTTTTATCTATTTTTGAGGTGGCACAGGAGTGCCATCCTGTGGCTGTCCAAAGCCATCTGAAAGCTCCTTGTACCAACCATGATTTGATGTTGCCACACAATTCCTCCACACACTGCAGTGTTCAACTTCCACATTTAGGTCCATTACCTTGTTATATTCTAAGCTTGGCTGAGGAACTCAAAGGCTTTTCTTTTAAAAGATACCAAATTACAAGCTTTGAGCTTCCACCCAGGATGCCATTCTCCTAAAACTCCTCAACTAGAAAGGCACAGCACATTTTTAGTAGGTATTTTATACATCCTGCTGTCATTAGCAAATGTAATGCTATACCCAGCCAAGAAGTGTTCCCTCTCAGGAAGACAACATTAGAAACAAATCTCTCAATCTTAAATATCAACTGCACTAAACAAGCTGTCCTTCAGTAAAGCCAGCCTTTTGGAGGGGGACTGTTCCTACATTTAGATAGCAGTGAAGACAAGACAATCTTGTACTCAAATACTTCTTGGAAATGGCTTAAAAATATTTGTAAATCTTTATCCAAACAGGAGGGTCTGGATAGGATAAGGAACAAACAAACCTAGTTGTTCATGCAGGAGAAAGAAAAATTCCAATTCATCCATGCATATGAATTACTTATGCTCTAGAGTACATTAAAGTATTCCAGGCATATTTATCCTGAAGATGTATAATTTTGTGATTGTTCAAGTTGAAAAATTAAGGAAAAAAAAAATCTCTCTACTTGAATATTGACACAGTTTTTACTATGAAATGAATGCCTCTGGGGAGCTTAAATTAGATGCTATACCAAGAAAAAGAGCAAATAATGAAATCCATTGGGTTGACATCCCTCTTACTAATTTGGAAGAGCACTAGAACAGTACCTATAGATGCAGCACGTTTACCTAGTACACAGTGGCTTTTGTCACTGCAGTGATAAACCATTACTAACAACTTGCAGAAGCAAAAATCACTTTTGCATTTCAGAGCAGCACCAAAAATTTCAAACACAAATATGTCATTTTGCTCCGAGGTTGCTTGAAGTACTGTGGTTAAATAAAAAGGCAATTAAATGGGCAACACTTTCCATCTTCTCATGAGATGAAGTGACTATAAAACATTCTCCCTTCCTCCACCTCATCAGCAGTAAGTTCTACAGTTTAATTTTTACAGCAAGACTTCAGATTCAGAGCCACCAATATTACTAAGACTGCAAAGACTGAGGCAAGATGGCCTGTGCATCTTGATCAGGCCATTCAGGGATCTGTGTGCTATGTTGCTAATTCAAGGCAACTTAAGATTCCCTCGGGGCTGGTATGGTTCACCCCAGATGCCCGTGACATAACGAGAGCTGTCAGCTGCTCCCACAGCACAGTCTCACACTGCACAACCCTGCATCAGCCAGCACCAAAACTAAATATATCCCATGAATATCCCATTATCAGATCCAGCAAATTGAGAAAATACTCCAAACCCATCAACTAACTGCAGCCTGTTTCTGAAGCTAAAAAAAAATGCATCAGGATTGCTTTTTCATAAAGGCACTCCTGAGCTAATTGAGATGATCTTCACAAGACACACGCTCCAAATTGTAAATCATTGACTAACACAAGGTAAAACCAGTCTTTGTAGTATCAGCACTATTCAATTTTATTTGCTGACTGGTTTTGGTCACCTCCTTGTGTCCACAAGCTCTTTCATTTTTACTAGAGCTTCCCTGAGAACTTGTGTTTTGTTCACCCATGACTCAAAAGCAATGGAGACAAAGAAACCATCAGGTTCTGCATAGGTTCAGTAAACCTCCAAAAAGCAACATTTTACTTAGCACAGAAATTCTCCAATCATCCCAACCTCCCCTGACTGGCACTAATTAGAAAGAAAAAGCATCCTATATGATTTTCTAGTTTAACTTCAAGAAAATTAGGCATTTAGCAGCAAAGCCAAACTGTCCTGCCTACAAGTGTGTATTACCCAAAGGAGCTGAGTCTCCATGGGCACTAACTTCCCAGAAGAAAGTCAGAACATCTGTACAGATGTATTCAATTTCTCATCCTGCAGGGATCAGCAAGGGAAAAAGTATCTAATACTTCAAGAAGAGTAACAGAGTGAGCAATCCAAACATTATTTCAAACAAGTATGTTAAAATCAATCAAAAAAAAGAGCATTTAATTTTACATAAGAAGACAAAAGCAAAAGATTAGAAATAATAGGCTGGTTTTTCTTTATGTTCTCTTTCTCTTTTTAGTGATGGTATTCCACTACCTCAATAACAGAAAAAACCAAACCACAACCAAACCCCCGAACAATGGAGAGAAGGAAAGAAAAGTATCAAAGAAGGGGGAGCTGAGGGGAGAATATAAAACATTGCAGGGTCTATCAAAGCTACAATGAAACTATTAAACTTTGAAAATGTATCATTATACACCTTCTGTACAGCTGTTTTATAAAAAGAATGTCAACTGACAGAACAAACTACAGCCCACTCTTACCCTCCTCTAGGTAACCACCAGCCATTTTAGTGCAAAGGATATTCTGTATTCATTTAGTTCTTTCAGCTCTTCTTCCCTTCGTTGCTTTTCTAGTAGCTCTTGCTGCCGAGAAACCTCATCAAGGAAATGTGTCTCATCTTCATCTAAGCCTCTTACCATATTTTCTGAATAAAGAAAAAGTATGTTGTTGTTTTGGTTTCAGACACCAAGTGTAACTCTGTCTCCCCAGAATGTTATTAAACCAACCATTAACTAAAAAAACCACGCTTCTTCCCTTAAAAATCTTGCCTCGAAAGAGGAAATACATTTTCTTAGAGCAAACAATTCATACCTAATTAGTTTTGACACTTGTTAAGAAAAAAAAAAAAAAGTGGAAGCAAGACAACTCCTAATTTCCAAATAAAACCAAATTATTTCTTAATGTCTTAGGTTGCAATGCAAGATGTAACAAAAAGTCTGTATTCTATTACCATCTGTTTAAACGAGGTGGGGCAGTGCTCTTTATCTCTCCCACACCCATCCTTCCCTCTGGGGAGATCTCTTCTATTCATGGGCCATTGGGTCTCACTGCATGACTGATAAAATGCCATCATTCCACTGGGAGATGCTCCACGCAGTGGAGAGGAGCCCAGCATCCCTACCTGGATGGATTGGGAGACTCAGAAAGCCACGGGCAGCCTTTCCCACTGCATTCCCAGATGAAGAGTGGACCCTTCCACACTGCCACTGGAGCTTCAGAGGAAAACTCCACCCTTCTGCAGGATCCCTGCTCCAACAAACCCACACCTGTCCCTGCAGGAGGCTGCAGCCACCATCTCATGGCACTGCTCCCCACACCCTGACTGACAGGCTGTCAGTTGTATTCTGACTCTGGCACTGTTTTGTACTACTGCATTTCATTTTAATTTTCCTATTAAAAGAACTACTATTCCTATTCTCATATCTTTGCCTGAGAGCCCCTTAATTTCAAATTTATAATAATTCTGAGGGAGGGGGTTTACATTTTCCACTCCAAGGGAGGCTCCTGCCTTCCTTAGCAGACACCTGTCTTTTCAAACAAAGACACTAAACATGCTACCCTACCTTAAGGAAAGTACATGCTAGCACAGCAGGAAGCTCTTTTATTTCCTGTTCTGCAAATGTTCAACATCTCTTGAGTAAATGATTTAATTAGAATGACTATTAATAAACAGTATGTTTTAGAAAGACCAAATCTTGCTGTTTGTAGTCATCATCAGAAATCTTAGCCCAAGCATCACCTTTAGTCTTCCTTATAGTTTAATTCCATATGAGGCTTTTACATGAAGTCACCTTAATTTTAATCTTCACCCACACAGGCAAGTCCTAGTCACTTTAAGGGCAAACTAGGAAATCCATTTACATTGATAATTGGCAAGCTTGTGTCTTCCAACAGAAAAGCTTTGGAAATCAATTATTATTTGAGGTTACTTTATAAAAGCCAATCCCTGCTCCTTCCAACTCATTCAGAGCTCCTTCATAAATCTTTAAACAGTAACTTGTAGCACTCACTACTACTGCTGAGGGCCTCTTTAGAAAGCAAAAGTAGTGAAACTCAGGACATTTTTTGCAGCAAATGACATGAATTAATTTCATTTTCTGCCTGCCTCATCTGCAAACTAAGAGGAGCAGCCACTGAGGTCGCTTGAGCTGAGGTTTTATTGAGGTTCCCTCCCAGGCCCTCTGCAGCAGGTTTTGTTCTCCAGGTTAGCTGCTATCTGATATTCTGTAGTTTCCTTAAAAGCAGATGAGGGTTTACTTCTCAGGGCTGCTTCCCATTCCACTACTTGGATTACCAAAGCAAAGGTGTTGCACATCTATTATAACTGGGCAAGAAAAACTATTAGTTTGGACAGCTATTAGAAGCCCTTCCCATTCAGGCTGACAGCAGTCAGGTTTTGGGTGGCTCCTTGGGCAAGAATTGCTAAACCATCTCCAAAAATTACTGGAATCAAAAGTTTACTGAAGTTAACTGGAAACTCTCTTGGTAGAAAGAATCCTGTAGGTCCAGCTGGAGACTTCAATTCATTAATGCTGCTATCTGTACTTTCCACTTTTCAGAGGGCTTTTCTATAAACCCAAAAATTCAAACATCAATAGAAATTCGGTTCCCATTTCATTAGAAGAGTCAAACACCTACTCTTGAAGAATCAAAACATGGAATTTTACTTCTTCCAAATCATAATCTTAATTCTCAGACCACTTTTTGTCAAATAATTATGGCTTGGAAATGTCCTGCTCTAACAGGATTTCTTTAATTGACTCAAGCAGATGTGTTAAAGCATGAGTTCAAGAGTCACAAAACCACAATACATTTCCACTTTTCCATGGATTTCACTTTTCCATGGATTGCAAATGTTTGATCGCAGTCTTTTTAGGTTTTTGTTAATTTTATATGCAACATAAGCCTAGTATTCAACTTTTTACAGGAATGCAGCTTCGTAACTGCAAGCACCTTTTGAGTTTTGTGTGTGTGCAGTGCTGCTTCAGTGTCCAGAGTATGTTCCTTTAAAAAACCAGGATTTCAATAATACTCTCCTGAAGCCTTTGTTTCCCTCTCAGAGAGGGAAACGAGACACCCAGATAGATATGCCCTTTACTCAGAAGTTGAGCACAGCTGTTTCATACAACACATGCAGTTTGCTGCTGGTGCTTACTGAATTTAAATTGCTCCTCAAACTCCTGCTGCTTCTTTTCTCTCTGTTCCTGGAGCCTTTCATACAAGGACCGTGGGTCATATGCCTCCTCAGGGCATTCTGAAAGGAACAAATTGGGGAGGGAGACCACATGTTAGAAACAATAAACCGCCAAAAGTTCTCAGTTCCTTCACGTAAAAACCTTCTAAATTATAGAACACAAGCCACTACTTTTTATTTCTATTTTCCACAAAAGCAAAATATGCTCAGATCTCCTTCCTGTCATTATGAAAATTTAGCCCATACCTTTTGGATCCTCAGGTTTTCGGACCTTTTCCCATTCCTCTTGCCTTCTCTTTCGTCGCTCCTCTAGCTCTGCCTCAGACACGAACCTCTTGTTAATCACAAGGTCAGCAGTACCATCTCCCCCATCCATTGTGGAATAGTGTCTCCTAAAAACACAGGATGAAAGACATCAGCATTCTGATTATGCTTTTCAGTGAGTGAAACATTATTAAATATCCTGAAAAACAGACCTGTTGCCCTTATAATAACTTCAGTTCTCCAAAGAACACTGCATAGTAAGCACTGGCTGAGACACCAACTCACTGCATAACTGTTAAGATTAATCAGCATCATCTATTACTTTCTTTACTCTTTTTTTCAAAATTATGTCTTTCCTGCTGGTTGTCTGCCTCAGGCTGCTTTTCTGAAAGTCGTATTTTAATGGATTTACTTTGCTTAAATAAATTTTTTTTAAAAAAAACTCAACACCCTCACCTACACTCTCATCCTATTATTACTGTTCTTCCATGTCCGTTCTGGAGAGAGATAAAGTGAGGGCAAAACATAAATCCCAAGTTCTTTTTGCCCAGTCTATGAAAACTTGAGAAAGCTTGCCTGCTTTCAGTTGTTGAATGCATGTATTTAGAAGTGATTAACAGTGAGATTTCAGAAAGTAGCAACTGTTCTGGTTTTGGCTGGAACAGAGTTAAACTTCTCAGCAGCTGGTACAGCTCTGTGGTCTGGGTTTGGTGTGACAATAACACTGATAACACTCCTGCAGTTTTAGCCTAAGCCAAGGACTCCTCAGTGTCTCAGGCTCTGCCAGGGAGGAGCTGCACAAGAAGCTGTGAGGGAGCATGGCCAGGACAGCTGTCCTGAACTGGCCAAAGGGACATTCCACAGAACCATCACCACAGAACACTGTGCCCAGTATATAAACTGGGGGGAGCTGGCTGGGAGGTCAACAGGTGAGTGACAGAGGCTAAAACAGAGCTGGGGTTAGAAAATGAGCAGCACTTCCCCTGGAGAGAGCACAGCCCCCTCTCATGCAGTGCAGCCACCCTCTGCTTCAAGATTTCAATACCAGGTGCAGGGTGGAGATGCTCCAAGTAGTCGACCTAACCAGGAAACTTGTGGCCTTGACACCTGTAAGCCCAGGATGAAACAAACTGCTTCTGTAAGGCCTAGGTGTCTCCTTTCAGAATTATTCTGCCAGCTCCATGCTATAGAGTGAAGCCCTAATGCCTGTTTTGTTTCAAGCCTGTTCAAAACTGAACACAGAAGTACAACATGAACACAGCAAACAGCTGCTCATTTGAAGGCATGCAAATGTAACTTTTTTCTCCTTTATTATCTCCCGGGTATAACTGCAGCAAGTTACGGACTACAGATGATTGCCCACAGTTCTACCAGGTACCATTCATTTGGGATCTCACCCTGTCTGCATTTCAGCACAGAAGAGACCCCAGAACAGTTACTCTTCCAAAGAGGAAGGGGTGCAGTAACCCAAATAAGGGAAGAAACCTGTTTATCATCCTTCCTTCATACCACAAGGAATCACTTCTGCAGGAAGTCCTAAAATCCTTACAAAAACTGACACTTTTGTGGGGTATTGCTTGTAACAAAAGTGAAAAAACTGAGGTCTCAGGAGAAATCCAGGTTAGAGCACTGGAAAAATTCTTGTTACAGCAGGATGCATCCTTAAGGTCAATACTATTAAAAGAAGTTAAGACAAAAGTATTCTCTTAAGAGCTGGGGACAGGAAGGACAGACCAGAGGTTGGTGATTTCCTCTTTTTTAAATTTTTCTTTCTTTTTTAATATCTAACAACAATCCATCCTAAGACAAGTCCACTTTCCAGAAAGCATGGAACATTTGCTCTTTGAGTGTCATTTCTGAAGGTGGTTTAAGCTGGAAACCTACAGAGAAGATAAAAAATGAATCTCACTGCTGAATACAGGTCCTGATCACAAGGCCTGCCTTCCTATCCAAGTGCTGCATAAAAAATGTAATTTCTTTCCCCACTCGTGTCTTGTCAACCCATATATTTAGAGAGGAAACAAAAGGTTCCAATATAATGGTGACACAAAGTAATAAAAACTAACTGACAGAGGGATTCTGCAAGAACACAGTATCCTCTGGGGACTAAAGCCTTCAGCAGCAAACCACCTGCATCAGTCAGTTTATTCAAACAGTATACCTAAGGATACATGAAGTGGATTAAGGTTTAATGATGGCCTGAGATGCAGCAATGGTTTTCAGCACCATCCAGAAAACTGGTGTCTGTCGCTGACAACCCCACCTTGGGGGGTGAGGGGGGGAACCCAATCAAGCAGCATCATATTAAACTTCACTTGCACTTATAAAGTTTGCTAATCTTGCTGTATTCTTCGCCCTCTCCTATCTGAAGCAAAAAAACCAGACCCGACAACAAGACCTGGCACCTTTCCCCTGTTTATCTACGGTGACTGCATTCTAGCGCTACGCTGTCTCTGCAAACGACAAAAGTTTGCCACAGTTGTAAACCGCAGGTTTTTGTAACACCAGATCGTAACACCCCCAGGATCAAAAAACCTCCCAAATTTCACAGCCCTTGCCACCACTTAGGCCGGAACAGATGTAGGGCAGCCACGGTGTCCTGGCTACCCGAGCGCAGCTTCCAATACATCCAGCCCCCATTAAATAACGAAGATTACTTTACCCACCCATTTCATCAGCCCACCACGGAATCAGCTCGGGCAGCACATCAAACACGGCGCTGCGAGCCGAGCCCGGAGCCGCCCCGGACACCGAGGGGATGAATCGCTCCCCACCGGCCTGAACCCGGCCCCGGGCCCCGCTCCCTGCGGTGGGAACACTCCCGGGTGTGCCGGGCTCCAGCTGCTCCGAGTCCTCACTGCGACCTCCACTCCCACCTTCCCCCCAGCCCCTTGGCCCCGGGCCCGCCCCCGGCCCGCCGCGTTTGCAGGGCCCAAGCGCGGCCCTCTTCAACCCTGCACCCCAAGGGCCCGGCGGCCCGGCCACGGCCGCTATCCCCGCCCCCCCGGCGCTTCCCCGGCCCCACGGCCGCGGGCCCGCCCCCGGCACGTACCGCGGCCCCTCACAGCGAGCGGCACC